>APFE031160029.1:0-22676 GCA_000404065.3 Pinus taeda
AGAAGATATTTCAAACACATGTCAGAACTTGTTCCAGAATATTGAACAGCCTTGCAGTTGAGTTTTATCCATATTCTCACCTTGTATCTGACAGGGGGGGAAATGATGGTCATCTACAAGCTTCAAAGCCACATCAAGCGAGCCTGAGCCACAACCTGCCACATCAGTTTCAGAGTTGTAGCCAAAGACAAAGATGCCTGAACATGCCTTTAGTTGGAAATATGGGACACTTCCTCTAGCAGAAGACTTCAGCTTCTTTCCAGTTTTGGAAGAGTTCCGGGAACAAAATTATTGAGGACACTTCCTCTAGCAGAAGACTTACAGCTTCTTGCCAGTTTGGAAGAGTTCCAGAATTGCATAAGCATTCCAGAGTTGTTGGTCATCCTTAAACCATCACAGGTTGAGACTTCCCTTTTCAGGTTGAAGTTTTACCTTTTATGCGGGTGAGACCTCCCTTTTACGGTTGAAGGTTTCCCTCTTTAAAACAATAGGATCACTTCCTCTAGCAGAAGACTTCAGCTTCTTGCCAGTTTTGGAAGAGTTCCGGAACTGCACTAAGCGTTCCACTGTTGGTGGCCATCCTTAAACCACCGCCCTTTATACCAACATTTCATAGAGCACATTCAGCCTAGTGCTGCCATGCATATTTGCACATTTTGTATTACATCTCTCTTCTTGGACTCGTACATAACCCTTCGGATTAAGGGGGGGAATATTGAACACCTAATCCTAATGGGTTAGTGTGGAAGCCGAACAGACAAAAGCAGTCCAAGAGACCTTGGGATGTGAATCCCAACGGTCACCAAATGTACTATAAATGTATATCAAATTGTTAATAAAATTGAATTGCATGCTTTATCATTTATATCTTTCTCGCTCCCCATGTGTGTTTAACACCCACATAGCCACATATTACAGTCCATAAAGAGGATTAGGAGGCCTGATGTTAGAGGCACAAATTATTCAGAGGTGGTAAAATAGGCCACAAAGGACATTGATGTTCATGGGGATGCTAGACATAAAGGGGGAAAATTAGAATGACACGTGTCATCACTCATGAGGTGGCACATGGCAATGATGACATCATGATCAGAGTTCGCAAGTCAGAGGTTGAAGGATATCGATGCTTTGTAATATTGGCCACTTGAAAAAGTTTCGATAGAGGGGCTACAATATAGGGGTTGGTAAGCAGTCATTAAGGTTTAAATAACTCAAGAGGTAAAAACAATTAACAAAGGAAAACAACCCCTAGCACTGAATAAAAGTCTTAGCTCCTCAGGGCTAAGCCAACAGTCACAATCCTCGGTCATATGTAAAGAAATACAGAGAGGGGCTAAAATAAAAGGATCTAGGACAAATCGAAATTCGCATTACAGTTACATTATAAAGGGTCTCTTATGGTATTAAAGCTATAATCATTGGCTCGCTTATATAACGAAATAAAGGCCTATGGAGCTAGCAACAAGGGTATAATGAGTAATTGTAAATAAATAAGGCCGAAAAAAGGTGGAAACTTCTCTGATCGACCATGTAGAAATTTTAATAGATGTATGTATTAACAAATGTTAAAACACAAGAAAAAGATGGGTTGTGGTTTGGAAAGCGCAGCTCACAAGCTGGTGCGAAAACAACTATAACCACTCCATATTTGAAGGCTAAATATTTTCTCAGTAGTTCTAGATTTCTTACGGTTTCCATTGATTGTGTTTATTTTTAGTGTATTGTTCAGTTATTTCTTCCAGAAATATATAGCCATAGTCAGCAACAATTTTCCTCTAAAGATTCAAAATAACAACCATATTGGACCAAAATTCCTATTTTCTAGTCCTTTTTCAAGAAATATCTATATCTTTGTTAGATATTATTTTGTAATGAGTTTTGATTTGAAGTCTGAATTTATTCGAGACAATCTATAAATACTTTGTAATAAGACTTCAAAAGGGTTGGAATGCATTGGATTATGTTGGAACGTGTATGAAAAAAATGGCTCTGCATTGATGTAAGCCATGTATTGGGCTCAAAGTGATCAATTTACATAAATACAGAGTGTTTTTTCTAGGATTCACGTGTCAAACAATTGGTGATGTTCTTTCTTATGTTAAATTGTTTCTTTTCTTAGTTTCCATATGTCTTTCCCTTGTTATTGTGGCAAGAAGATTAAGGGTTGAATTTTCTTAAGTGTACTTTTCTCTGTATTTTTAACAATATCAATGTTTTCTTTTGATATTTAAGTATAGATATCATATGTGTATGCTCTATATTTAAATTGATATTAAATGATATTCATCCTATTCACCCCACAAAAACTCTATAGCAAAAGTAACATTTGTTGCCATGATTTCCTTTGGATTCCTTTTCATATTGGTAGCTATCACCTTCTTTGTAGATACTGAGATTGGGATTTAAGGATCATTTGAGAAGTACCTTTTTCTTTGCTACACGGTCCTCTTCTTATGCTGATCAAACGTGGCATTGCACACATCCATGGCTCTATCCTTAGGTGGATGTTTGATTCCCATTTCCCCAAATGGATGATGACCTGTGAGTGGGGTTCTTCTAGAGAACCTGGTTCACCATCGATGGGTTGGATGGTATCCTCTTCTTCCAACTCTTCCTCTATTCTGAGTCAACTTTTATTCTTCTAGTCTCTGCACCGCTTCTTCCTCCTATGACTTCATTTGTTGTTCCTCTAATATTCTTCTCCTTTCCTCTTCTCCTTTCTATTTCTTCCTAATAAAATCATATTTCTTCCTCTTCTCCACTTCTTCTACTTCTCTTCTCTCTTGTTCTTCTTGAATAGCTCCTATGTTTAAAGGATCAACTTTCCATTTCATCCTGCTTTCTCCTGTCGAATCATACTTGATCCTTTTCCTAGGAGCTACACTTTATGTTTGAGGGGTTATCTGTTCTACCTCTTGATGATGCATATCTTAAGCTGGTGGATCTTGGGGTGAACTAGTCTCCATCCCTAGATGTGTCTTTATAACTGCATTGCACCATCTATTCACCTTCTCGTCTTCTGATGTAGCCATTAATGAGTGTCCACAATTAAAACCAATCCTTTCACAATGTTGTCTCCACACTCTCTTGGGATCATATCCATGAAAGTATTTATTTACAAAGTGTAAGAAATCCAACTCTTGTATTTGTGTAGTTTCCACCTTGTGGCTCTTTAGTTCATACAATCTGATCCTCAAAGGGAAGGTGGACCAAGGGGCTTTCTTTCTCTTGTGAAGAACTCCTGAAAATCCCTTGTACAACTAATATGTTACTTCCTGCATGACCACCTTATTGGTCACATAATGTGGCATGAGATGAGGGGAAATATGACACCCAAAATGTCGAATGTATGTGCCCTCAGGAAATGCAAACCAATTTTCCATATCCTGCAGTGACTCCTTCACTTGATCGATCATGTAAGGAGGATCAATCTCAAATATCATATGGAATGTAAATGCAAAGAAGTGCTCAACCAATCTATCATATACACCTCTAGAGCTTGACTCTTTCAACAGTTTGTAGTGGAAATAAACTGGGAACTTGTTTTGTGGGGTCCTTCTCTAGTACATTCCTAGGAAACCATATTGTGCATGGATTCCATCTAAAATAAATGCATACATATAGAATTCTAGTGCTTGATTTTCCCTCAAATATGCTTTTTCCTACCCCACATGATGTAGCAACTCAAATGAAAATACATCTGCCCAATTGAAATCTTTACCACAGGTAACCACCATAATCAACATATATATATAGTTCTTCTCAAACACCTCAGAATTCTTCCACCCATGCAACTAAAAACACATGGAAATAAGATATTGATATACATCTCTGAGAAACCTGGTTGGATAAACTAGATATGGGTGGTGATTAAACTTACCAGGCTCTCGACACCAAGATTTGATGATGTCACTTGTGTTGAGGTCATCCCATTTGATGCAAAATTCATTATTTACATATTTTGTAGACTTAAGCATCTTTTAGTAAGTATGCATGTCTTCTCCATAATAGGTGGCGATCTAACCACCGCTTTCACTATGAAGCATAAGATGGGAGTCATCCATGTGTGTAATAATCCACTCAATCACTTCCACATAGGGAATGATTGGGAACCTGCATGTGATCATATGCATCCTAGACCACTTGATATTGATATATACTTCCAGGTCTTCCAAGTTCTTAGGAAATTTTTTGTGCATGAATGTGTCTTTTATGTCGCTCCATGTGACCTATGTAGACTTATCAATGAAGAATTGTGTGTTTGCATAGATGGGAATGGTTGTATTTGTCACTTCAATTGCTTCCTCAGTGCTTGCTTTTAAGGCTTCTTTGGAGGCTAGTTTATGTGTAGCAGGAGGCACGACTCCAAAAAATGATGAAAGGGTAACAATACTTGTAGCTTGAACACTTCTTTGTGGAAGAACACTCATGATGACAAGTTTAGCTTTATGAAATATTCTAACTATTGCAACAATATCTTAGTAAATTATTTTCAAAGAGCCATTAAATATAACTAAGAATGAAAATCTATGAATGACAACATATAATTACTTGCAAACAAGGAAGGTGCACTTTCAAAGCACAAAGGGGGTTCAAGGGTCATTCATGGCTTTCCAGTGCAATCATGTACTCAAGCAAGGGAAGGAAAACCTCAAGGGTGCACTTCGAAGAGATGAAGGAGCGAGCCTGTATACCTTCAAGCCTTCATGGTGCACTCATGCACTCACAGAGATCGAGAGGATGCACTAGGGCACTCCAAAGGGACAAAGGAAATATATTCGAGAATTCATGGTCCACTCAAGGACAAGGAGGGTGAATAGGATATGCCAAAAGGACGAAGGGAAAACATTCAAACCTTTGGGGTGCACTCATGCGCTCAAGGATGGTGCAATTGTTCATGATGAAGGAGTCCACTCAAGAGTAAAACTCTTTTATTATGGCCATAGTTTTTAGGGTTGTTCACACTTTGGGTTCTAGAAGTGTGCTCTTCTTGAGAATGACTCAAGAAAAAAATCTAGTAGAATGGCTTCATGATAGAAACGAGAAGAAATATCTACAAGATTTTATGGATGTTGTCACAATCATGGTTACAATGTGAAGGGTCAAGTAACATGCATAGTTTTTTTCCTGTGGCAACATATTAACACTTATAGTGGCAATATTGAACATAAACGCTAGTAAATAAACTGGGAAACAAAGAAACACTAGCAAGGAAAGCAAGATCGACAGTGAAATCATGATAGCCAATTAATAGACTCAACATGCAAAACTTACTTGTGATGCAAATCGATGAAGAGTTTATTGATCCACAGATGTTTGCCCAACCCAAATTATAATGATTATGAAAATGAATAATTATCTAGGTTAATTTGAAAGATATTACATGCAAAGCTATCTCACGCATGATCCCCACTTGTCGGCAAGTGAATGAGTTAGTTCAGAGAAGTTAATCACACTCCTGTTTTCTAGGAGTGCACCCACATGCAACCACTAGTACAAAATGGTTAATTAGTTACTAAAAAAATGAGTAAAATGTTCATATAAATGACCATTTTTTAGTTGGTGACTAGTAGTAGCTATTTTACATTATCTTATAACGCGACCAAATTTTAGTTGTTTTAGCTTATTCGTTAATTGATTGTCTCAATTTTATCGTCTAGTAGTATATTTAGTCATACACTTGGTAATAAATTTAGTCATTAATGCCACAATTAAAGACTGAATATACAACAAAATATATTACTATATGATCACCCGAGAAAACAAATTAATGACCAAAGAAATATGACCAAAATGTTGGTCGTGTTATAAGATACTGTAAATTAGCTACTAATAGTCAACAAATTTTAGTCATCATTTGAAACCAATTAATGACCAAATAAATATGACTAAATTTTGGTCATGTTATAAGATACTGTAAATTAGCTACTAATAGTCGTATATATGCAAACTTTAGTCATCATTTATAATCACAAATTTATCATTTGCAGTAGTCATTTATCTTTTTTCGGTACTTTCATATCCATTATATAAACGACTAATTTAATAGTTTATATTCATTTCATTTACTTTTATTAATAATCATTATAAACAACTAATTTAGTCATAAATTCATTTTATTTATGTTAATCATTAACCAATACAAAATAATAATTTAGTTGTTTTAGATTGATTTTATGTGTTCATTATTACTCAACATAAATTAATTAGTATGTTTTATGCGACTAAATTAAAAAAAAGTCTCATACAATGTGAATGTTCATCTAATATGAAAACTCAAAGTTACATATATTAATTACAATACTAAACAATATCAAGTGAAACTATAAATAATTTCAACCACAAAAATTATATTATATGAAATGTCAAGTATTACAATATGAGTTTCCAATTTAATATTTGTTGGACTACAATTTACACATGAAATGTTGTTTCATCACTTCAAAACATTATCATTTTGTTGCCAAGGCATTACAGGTGAATTCACCAACTCCTAAGACTTGACCTTTAGTTTATATGTGTGTGTTTTATGCAAGATATTGGGTCTAAGGGTATCACTAGACCGATTATCTTCTCTCTTCTTTTTGCATTTGTCACTCCAATGTTATTGTTCTCATATTTCTTCAATTCTTGCTTTTTACCATCAACACTGGCTTCCTTTTCTGAAAACAAAAGAAGTTAAAATGTAGAGTGTAAGACATGAAAGACGATGAACACTAGAATATAAATTAAAGTAGATTATAAAGTATTTATACAACATATACCTCAACATTAGCAATGTCAAAGCCATTTTTCCCCATAAAAGAAAGAAACTCGAACAAGTTTTCTTTAGTTGGGCGATAGTGGCTACTGTGTGGCGAGATGACCTGTATAAACAAAGCAAATAAAACATCACCATAAAAAAGAACACCTTAGTAACTTAGTATTCAACCTTAGGGAAAGCTTTGGCATAATCATGCCAACTAGGCTACATGCTAAATAGTTCAAGTTGTAGATAACTTGTGAAAAGACATAATCTAGGGTGTGATGTCTAATCTTTGTCATTTTATTCACAACAACATTTCATTCTCTAACACATGAATTTGGTCAATTATATAAACAACATATTCTCAAATAACAAGTTATATGCTTAAAACATATGGCTAAAATTAGATAGTGAAAATGGGAGCAATCAAGCTCCAAAATGTTATATGCACATCATTGAATGTTTCTTACCTTCCTTTCCAAGAATCAAACTAGTAAATCATAAAGTATGGAAAGAAAAATTAAAAAAATATGATAGAAGGCCAATATAACGTGACAAAAATAGCTTTCTAAGTAATCCAAAATTTCAAAAGTCACTAGTCAAATTAATTTGAATTCTCAACAAAAGAGCTTAACCAATTACTAGGGAAGGTGACCTATCAACCTTTACATTAACCAAAGTTCAATAATAAACATCATTCATGCTAGAAGGCTCCATGCAAAAACAATTATTATGAAAAAGATATATCTAAAATAAAAGTTGGCTATTTACTCATCTAACTATATGAGTGGAAAACTAAATGTTTCATCTTTGCCCCCTCTTTTAATGTTCATAGATATAAAACTACCTAGTTTATGCCACCATTTCCACATAAAAAAAGATAATCGCTGCATTTCCTTCATTAAGATGATTTTACAACTCAGTTTTACCTAACTACAAATGTATAATGAAGCAGAAGTGGTGGACACCATAACAAACCTGTAAAATTGAGATTTGAACTTCTTTAATTGCTTCACTCTTCTAACACATATTAGTAAAATCCTTGTAAACAATTCCTTCTTTCTCAACCCAACTTTCAAGGGCTTGATGGGATGGAACAACAAGAGATACAATAACTATGGAATGGATATTCATATAACATGATATTTTCCAAATAATTGCACACTACCATAGCTGCTTCCACTACACAAGGGGAATGTCTTAGGATGTAGTAGCTAAAAAACAACTAGATGACTTATGGAGCTGAAATATTTTGGTAAGAACCATTAATACCTTGCCTAAAGTGATAAATTCCCCATGTTGGAGCTTAATAATGACTATTGATCTAACACACCACACCTTAAATAATATCTATGTTTGGTAACACCTTTTTCACATTTGAAAACAATCCCTTTGTCTTGTCTTCTTCAATACAGTAAATCTTAGGAATAACACTATAAATTTACTACTATAAAATACCTCCAATTACTTATACAGGTATGTCCTATTGATAGACTTTGACCAAAGCATGTTTCCATCGTAGTGCACAATGTTAATATAATCACAACTACTGAAATAAAATACTATTGAACCTTTTTTCCAAGGAAAACCTCACACTAAAACCCAAGGGACGATTCCCCACATTCTATCACATTCTTATTAAACCCATCAGTGAAGACTAGCACACCTCATCCGGCGGGGATTCAAACTAGACACATTCTAGCTTTAAGCTAGCCATATATTCAAAAGAATTGGTAACAATAGTTGAACTAAACCCTTGAATGTGTTGTTTATTTACAAGAATGAAACATGTCAAGGTTGTTTAACATTCTGAACTGAAACTATATTTTATCTCTGCATAAGATATTAAAACAATATGGACAATCACATAGAATTAAAATGCTTAAAACAACATAATGATACCACTTAAATCCAATGTTTTTGGATACTAAAAATGAATATAATTCAGTAGAGTTCTGAAAGTATCCACCACATCAAAGTTTATGACAAAATCTTCCTTTAATAAAAGACACAGAAAATTAAGAAATCAACATCTAAACATATTTAAGTTTGATAAACAACAAACAAAGACTTGATAATTTACAAAAATACACATCCATAATAATTTACGATACTTAGCCCAATATTGCATGCTTTCTACCACACAAATGAACTACAAAACAAACCCAAAATTGTACATTATTATAGTCACAAATTGTATTAAATTGTAATTATGAGAAATCAAGAGTTTTCAATACCAAATACAATAAGGACAAGTTGACAGTCACAAAGAACAATCCACCTCTCAAATATTTGAATTTGGAATCAGGAGGCAAGTGAAAACATAAATTTATGAATACAGTCCCTCATTGGGATAAGAAATCCTGTGTTGACCAAACAATAGATACAATTCCAAAAAATTCCAGGAACTGTATTAAAATGGAATTATGAGAAATGAAGAGTTTTCAATACCAAAGACAATAAGGAGAAGTTGACAGTCACCAAGTACAATCCAGTTAACAATATATGAAATTGGAATAAAGAGGAAAGTGAAAGCATAAATTCATGAATACATTCCTTTACTAGGATAATAAATTATGTGCTAACCAAATAATAGATACAATTACAAAAAAATTGAGTAACTCAGATTTATCTTCACCTAGTTTATTCAGTGTAGCTAACCATTCCTTTGATGATTTTCTATAAGAAGCGAGTGCTCTTTCCATCCACAATCTAGTGGAATAAAATATAAGTAATAAGCTACCCCGAGTAACATAAATAATAACAATAGCTTATTAGAATTAAAAGACAAGCATATGCCATAGTTAAGAGTTAACAACAATGCCAACTTAAAACATTCCTACAAGAATAATGCATTGACAACAACACTCTCTCTAAAACATATAAATCTACAACCTTATTTTTTGGCAATGTAGGTGTGAAACTAAGGCCTTGAGCAGGACCTATTTCAAAAACATTATAACTTATAAATATCAAATATTCATTTGCACATAACATCATATATTGCAAAGATAGTTTAACATGATAAACATAAAAGACAAGCTAAATTATAATGCACTATGTACCTAGCATCAACTGAGAAGACTTTCCAAGCCACTAGGGACAAGTCGTATATGTATTAAGATTAAGAAGATCTAAGGAAACTTACGTTTTCTTTTATAAATCCAAGAAAAATAGGAATTAACAAACTATGCATGTCTTTGTGGTTTGAAAACACAAAGATTTACATGTAGTTAAAATGCAGTAAAAAATTTAATTACATTAAACAATTTTCATAGTTTAGGATTAAAAACAAAGCCTACAACTGACCAAGGGTAATATTTTTCCAATCAATGTATTCATATTGGAAAAAGGCATCATTCACAATAACTTCATACCAACTATCTGGAATGTTGATGAATTATCATATTTGATGTTTTCAGATCACCATGCACTAAACCTCCATCATCTAAAAGTCCAACAACTCTGCCTATATATTGAGCAATATCTCCTATTTGTTCCTCTACAGTTACAAAGAAATTAGGGACCTTTGTTGTTCAGCTAAGACAAACATAAAATTACTGGCATAGGGGATCAAAGGAAGACCAAGTAAATTGTATCTAAATCAAATTAAAAATGATTATCCCAAGCTAGTAATGACTATCCTAAATTCAAACTGTAGATCATATTGCATTTGAATATGACTAGAAAAATATATCATAGCCAAGAAGTGATCTTGATTGCAAAAACACCTCTTTCATAGATAAAACCTCTATATATTCAAATGTAAGGGTGCAGAGCTTAGAATTTAGGGCAAAAAGAGTGAGACTTGCAACTCCAAGCTTTCTAGCCTTACTCATGCAATGTGCTTCCTAGAATCACATTTTTATAAGGATCCCACTCACGACCACCTTAGGTAACATGCATAATATTCTATCTCCTTATAGACATGAAGTAAAGATAGAACAGGAACAAACTGATTTGTATCATACAATGAGCCCATAAAGTTGTTTCAAGGTCAATGTTGAATCAAAAATGGGATGCATGTACTTCTTGGAGAAATAGTCTTTAATAATGGCCCTCCTTACAAGAAAGTTGCATTCAAATATTCAATGCATAAAAATAGTTAGATTGCGAAATAGAAAATAATACAAAAAGCTAACACCCTAGTAGAACTAAAGGAAACAATAAGACAACCAGCTAATTTCACTCACAGCCTTTGTACCCTGCTTCACTAGGATTAGAAATTATGTGCTAACCAAATAATAGATACAATTGCAACAAATTCCAAGAACTTAGATTACCTTTACCTAGTTTATTTAGTGTAGTTGACCATTGCTTTAATGATTTTTTGTAAGAAGCAAGTACTCTTTCCAACTACAATCTAATGGAATAAAATATCAGTAAGTAATAAGTTACCCCAAGTCATAACAGAAATAAGAACAATATCATATTGACATTAAAATACAAGCATATGCCAAAGTTAAGAGTTAACAACCATGCCAACTTAAAACATTCCTACTAAGAGAATGCATTGACAACAACGCTGTCTCTAAAACATATAAATCTACAACCTTATCTTCTCGCATTGTAGATGTGAAACTAAGGCCAAAGTTGATTAGGACCTGTTTCAAAAAAATTATAATTTACATATCTAATATTAATTTTCCCATAACATCATATATTGAAAAGATAGTTTAACATGCTAAACATAAAAGACAAGTCAAATTATTATGCACTATATACATGTCACCAATTGAGAATACTTTCCAAGCCACTAAAGACAAGTTGTATATGCATTGAGATTGAACAGATCTAAGGAAACTTACTTTTTCTTTTATAAATCCAAGAAAAATAGGAATTAACAAACTGTCCATGTCTTTGTGGTTTGCAGATACAAAGATTTATATGTAGTTAAAATGAAGTAAAATTTGTAATTGCATTAAACAATTTTCATAGTTTAGGATAAAAAATAAAGCCTATAACCAAACAAGGGTAAGAATTTTCAATCAATGTATTCAAATTGGAAAAAGGAATAATTCAAAATAAATTCATGCCAACTATTTGGAATCTTGATGAATTATCATATTGGATGTTGTCATATCACCATGCACCAAACGTCCATCATGTAAAATTCCAACAACTCTACCTATCTATTAAGCAATATCTCCTATTTGTTCCTCTGCATTTACAAATCAATCAAGGATATTTCTTGTTCAACTAAGACAAACATAAAATTATTGGCATAGGGGATCAAAAGAAGACCAAGTAAATTGGAGCTAAATCAAGTTAAAAATGATTATTCCAATCTAGCAATGGCTATCTTAAATTCACACTATATATCATATTTCATTTTAATATGACTAGAAAAACATGCCATAGCCATGAAGTGATCCTAATTGCAAAATAACCTCTTTCATAGATATAACGTCTATATATTCAAATGTAAGGGTGTGAAGCTCATAATTCAGGGAAAAAAGAGTGGGAGTTTCAACTGCAAGCTTTCTAGCCTTACCCATGCAACGTGCTTCCTAAAATCACATTTTTATAAGGATCCCACTCACAACACCTTAGACAACATGAAGAATTATCTATCTTCTTATAAACATGAAGTAAAGATAGAACATAAACGAACTAATTTGTCTCATACACTGAGCCCATAAATATGTTTCAAGGTCAATGTTGAATCCAAAATGGGATGTCTGTACTTCTTGGAGAAACACTCTTTAATAATGGGTCTCCTTTCGAGAAATTTGAATTCAAATATTCTCTGCATACAAACAATTAGACTCTGAAATAGAAAATAATACAAAATCCCAACACCCTAGCAAAACTCAAGGAAACAATAAGACAACCAGCTAATTTCACTCACACCCTCTGCACCTTGCTTCGTCAACATCCCTGATGGAAATTGTTTCTCCTCACATTCAATATCCATGGGTAATTTTTCTACAATATCTTGTGAGACAATACAAATCACCTTGATTTGAAGTGCTGGATAGATAATAGATATCTAATTTACAAGTGTTAATTTCTATTAATCCTTGCAAGCACAATGCACAACTGCATGTTATATGGTAAGAAAATGATTAATAAAATGGACATCAAAAGATCATATATGGGCCTTAGTTGCTTTCACATATGTAGGGTTCACAAAATTTTTGTCGATATTTATACATATAGAAGTCAAGAATGGAATAACCTAAGAATGTGGTGCATAACAAGAAGAATCTCAGCTTTATGCATTGTGCCAAATCATTGATACAATTGCAACAAATTCTAGGAACTGTATTAAATTGAAATTATAAGAAATGAAGAGTTTTCAATACCAAAGACAACAAAGAGAAGTTGATAGTCACCAAATACAACCCACCTAACAAATATTTGAATTTAGAATAAGGAGGCAAGTGAAAACATAAATTCATGAATATAGTCCTTCACTAGGATATGAAATTATATGTTCACCAAATAATAGATACAATTGCAATAAATTATATAAATTGATATTTACATTGATCTAGTTTATTCACCATAGCTAACCATTTCTTTGATGATTTTCTATAATACGCAAGTACTCTTTCCAACTGTAATTCAGTGGAATAAAATATCAGTAAGTAATAATCTACCCCAATTCATAACAGAAATAAGAACAATAGCTTATTGGCATTAAAAAACAAGCATATGCTAGAGTTAAGAATTAACAAAAATGCTAACTTACAACATTCCTACTAGAAGAATGCATTGAAACCAATGCTCTCTATAAAACATATAAATCTACAGTCTTATCATCTAGCAATTTAGATGTGAAACTAAGGCCAAAGTCGATCAAGACCGATTTCAAAAAAATTATAATTTACAAATATCACATAGTCATTTTCCCATAACTATTATGTGCTATAGTCAATACATACTTTTGTTAGAGAAATTGATTTGCCGCCTACATGAATCAAATTATTTCATGTTAAACCAAACCAATAAACTAAATTCTTCAATTTTGTAGTCACAAGGGTGGATCTTTGCTAAATATCAGGCCCGATTGGGAATTTTATTCCTACTTTCCATACATTTATATGTGAGTTAGAAATGAATCAGTTTAGAAGACTATGATTCTCTAATTTAGAGTTTGAATGAAGTTGGAGGGGTTTTCACAATAGAATTATGAGATATATAAGATTTAAATTTAGAAGTAGATGATGCTAAGTGGTGTTGGTCTAATCTTTATAAGACAGTTGGACCAACGGAAAAAAAAAAAATTGATGTGGCATACTCTTATGGGTAAAATCCTTACTTGCAGTCAATTTCTTAATGTGGAAAATAATGTCCGAAATATGTCTATGTAGATCTAGAGAGGAAACTAATAAGAACTTATATTGCGATTGTTCTTACTCCATTCATGTCTGGATTGAGATGAAAGATTTGATTAGGAAACTCTCATTATGGTGGGTCATTCTATAAAGTCTAAGCTCCAAAATTTGTATATAGTTAGATGTACGAAGATATTACCAGAAACTCCATTATGTTTGAAGATAGATCACCCCCTTTCTAACAATCTCACAAATTTGGTCCTTATTATAAGTCTATTTATTTGAGGATACTACTAAAGCTCTAGGTGTGTTGAAAACAGTGATAATGGATAAAGGTATATCATAGGTCTAATTTGATATGCTTGCACGAGAAGATATACTATAGTTGGTGTGAATTTTTTACTGTACTCAAGTGAGTCTCGTGTGTTATGTTTCAAACCCAGTGTTGGTTGAGGAACTAAAAAATTTGTTGAGTTGTTGATTTACATTTCCCATCATAGATCTAGATTTAAGATGGATCTAGGCTAGTTTAATTTCTTAAATATTAGAAAAAATAAAAGATTACAAACAAAAAAATAAAACAACAGTTATAAATTTTGATTTTGCACCCCATGATACTAAATGACACATTTATTTGGATTCTTGTTAAAAGAAAAAATGGTGGAATATTGCACTAACCTTAATCATATAAATTTTTCAGTTAGTGATAATCTTTGAAATCATCACTCCCAACGAATCAAAGGACTCACCAGATGCACTGGAATAGATACATTTTTCTCGTTAAAAAGTGTTGTCAACACACCACCACTAAAAACAAAGACTAGATGGACTATTCCAATCCTCACTACATTAGAAACAATTCAAACAAGTAATTTATTAACTTCCAAATCATATTTTATATTCTTAACATTCAATAATGTCAACAATACATGTAACCACCACAATGATGGAACGTAGGTATTACATAAAAATTGGTTGTATGTTTTGACTACAACAGAGACTACTTTTCTAATCTAGTTCCCACTTGTATCAACAAAGAACAAAGGGATATACAAAGTATTTGAATCCATATGAATAAATCTTTGATGCCTACAAATAAACTAGATAGTGACTAGGGTGTCACACAAATATGTGAGAGAAACAACGAAGGACATACACCTTAAAAAACTAGTGTTAAAATTAGACCCTAAATAAAAGCATCACAGCCCATAATTAAATATTTGTGGTTTTGTTCATAAAAATGAAAAAAAATTATACTTTTTAAGTTACTGCATACTTTGCTGGCAGTGGCCTTGAAGGAATTTCTTTAACTTCCTTCAAATGAAAAACAATACTCACTAGACTTGATTATTTTGTCAACTACAATTTATTGAAATCTAAGCTTAGGAAGACCATAAAAATTGACCAGTAAGAATGTTAGACTTCGCTCATGTGCTGTCTTAGCAAAAGAATCAAAATAAAAGCCATTCCCTAGGAATATGGCTAGTCTAAAGTTTAAATGAACTGTATTGACAACTGTAGTGAAGTAGACCGTGACAACCTCCTGGAAATTTCACCATTATCCTTATTTTTTATCATAGAACTATAGACAAATTTCAGAGAATAATTTCATGGATCATGGAAGCCACAAACAAGCCTTAGAACACCTAAATTTGAGAGTTTGATTTATCATATTGGATTTAAAATCAATGGTTGCATGCTGATCTAGGATTTTTTTTTTGCTTATAGATGCATCTGAGTTGACATGAGTTACAACGCTTAATAACCATAAAAACATAAGCATGAAAAATGAAGATAAAGAGAAGTCATCAAAAAATATCATGACACAAAGATTTGACTACGGAGTTCATCCAATTTGGACTACATCTCTAGGCCCTGTTCAATAGTGGGGAGGCCTTCTTTTATTAAGTGGCATGAAAAGAGAGAAGTACAATCATATTTCTACATAGACATCCTTATACCTCTAATCTGGAAGATAGATGGAAAATGGAGAGCCCGACTCTATAAACAAACAACACCACTGACTTCCTAGTGAAAAATAGTGCAAAAATGTCTATCCAAACACCCCATTCGAATAATCGGGCCTTCTACAACCTTCTCAGAACCTCCTGAATTGCTAAGGAATGGTTCTGGCTACCTACTAGGAGCAGGTGCCACTACTCGGCTCTACAAATCTATGCTTCTCTCTTGCTCTCTCCCCTTCTTCAGACCAAAACAATCATATATATAAGCTAGTGTGTCTGAATCCTTCATAACAGGGTACTTTTAAAACAAATGACAAGTTTAGGCTGAAATGATAACTTTAGGCTATTGGTTTCAACCATAGGCTCTGAATAGTGCGCAAGGAAAAACTGTTTTCAAACATAGAATGAAACCCACTGGGATATAGTTCCATATTCTATGTTTCCACTTGATTCCTTAATTATTTTTTAATACTTCAAACAACGGCTTTAACAGATTAATGCTAGTGGACAAACCTTATACCTTTACATTAAGCGATGAGAAATTCTGCGATAAAGGTGGATCTGAAAAATTCATTAACCAAAATACATAGATTTTTAGATTTGCAGAACCCCATCGTAATCACAATTAGCTGGCCAGGGGTGATTCTCATATACGGGACTGATCTCATTGTGGTATCTGATCTGGCGAACTAGAAGACCGGAATAGGGATATAAACTACAGCTTGTAAGAATATCACGTCCCACAATATCGCATTTCGCATTTCGGCATTTTCATGTCGACCAAAAACTGTGACCTACAGAAATAATGGACCAGCTGGTATATTAAAATACAATGTAAATGTTTTTCGCTTCCAAGAGTCTATCAGTGATCGAAATCAATGGTTGGCATACATCATATGTTCTATGCCTCACCATCTGCAATATGCAATATGCAACGCAACTTCTCCCATGGGATGGATCCTTATATGTGGACTAGTCAACATTTACTATATGTGATACGCAATGATACCACATCGCACTCTCCACTGCCACCTATCCTCTATAATCACAAATCACATAATTCCTCTGATTTGCGATTGTGATATTACAATTGCAACAAAGATCCTACCAGGTCGATTCTTAAGCCACTTCTTCCTCTTGTGGTGATATATGATATGCAAGATCCAGTGGAAACCTGCCACGTGGTGTCTACCCATTCGCTAGAACTTTTGCCATGTCATCTTCTTCCTTTCACCTGGATAATTGAAACTTAAACATTGACTTTCTCTAACTTTGTCATCTGGACTCAGATCTAAGTGTTGTTCACACTGTTGGAGTGAAGATGACGAGCACTTCGATCCGATGCTAATTTTATCCATATTTTTCCACTTTGAGTTTTGATCCTTTCTACCATGCCATCGATACTTTAGAGAGATCCACTTGGATCAATCCTCTGGATCCTCCCGGATCAATCCTCCTAGATCACTCCTCCTAGATCCTTCTAGATCAATCCTCATGGATCCTCCTGTATCCTCCTAGATCAATCCTCCCACTAAGAGAAGCCTTTGGTCCTCCAAAATCATTAATTAATCTGCAACTACTATGTACTATGTCTACACCACAAGTGTCCTAATAGGTCATCCTTCCTTCTCCTTCACCTTTGTCCTTCAGAGCCATAAGTGATGAGTCGACACCTGCATCCCTTGCAAACCTATAGTACAATATCATGCAAACTACATGTTTAGCTCTATGACCAAAACAATGAGCCAAGCATCCCATACTTGCCACGAGTTTAACACATACTCTGTGGTCAAGTTTACATAAAAATGAAAACAATACTCTAGCTATCAGGACAAGGCCAAACATCACTGTTTCTTCAACAAGTGATGGAAAACACATCATCCCTGCAACACATGATTTACACAAAGAAGGCCAAACACTATTGTTGCCTCAAAAAGTGATGGAAAACACATCATCACTTCCACAACTTAAAATGCAACACAAAATAAGGCCACGCATCATTGTTGCTTCAACAAGTGATGGAAAACACATCATCACTTTTACAATTTAAAATGCAACACATGAAAAACTAAGGCCATGACATTGTACCACACCTAGAAGAACCATATCTCACTTATCAAAGTGAATGGATCATCTCCCTATGGCGTGTTCGTTGTTCGAACATCTTTTTCACCTTATTCATGATTGGATGCTTTTCTCCTTGCAATGTTGCTCTGGATGGAGCCTCCAATATGTGGCTCTCTGATGACCACCTCTATCGCAATGACTACAATGAGCCTTCACCTTCTAGATCTGCTTGATCTTCTTCTTCTTTACCTGCTATTTAGAGGGTCTTCTACGACTCACCTTTTTATGCATTGTCATTCTCTTCCAGCACTCACCAAAAAAATGCTTATGTAATCCACAAAAATTTCAAGTCCTTCTATGCCATGATCTATGTCCATTATTAATAATGAAATTTTAATCTAAATGAACATTAAAACACTGAGACTGGTTATACCTTTTCTCTCGGTTTATGGTATGATCATGGGAATAAGATCTTGCCTTAGCTCTGTCTCTGCTATGCATACTACCATAGGTTGATGGTCATGTCTCCCCATCGTCCTCTTTCCTTGACAGTCTTAAAAATGTCGTGGAAGCTTCTTACCTCTTTGAGTATTGTCCTTCAGTGCACCCCAACCTTGCGAATCGATGTCTTTGCTCAACCTCCAATGGCTAAGTTATCCCTTGGCTTTTAACACCAAGTTCTTCTTCCTTGTACATCGTCCTGGTAAGAAGTCTCATATTTGTCCCTAAAATTGGTATCTTCACATGTCCAATAGAAAATAAATTATGTGAAGATGAAATTGAAGGGATTTCAAAACCTTTTACCTCCACCATCGATTTGGAAAAATATGATGAGGGATTCTCATCACCTGCCATTGATGGTTTGCTGGCTGTAATGGCACATTTCTTAGCTTCCCTCCTGACATACCCAAGTCCTGTTCGACAAGGTAATTCTTCTACTTTGATGGGATTGACAATGCCTTGACCATTAATGCGCAAGCCTTTTCCTTCATACCCCATTGTCTTCAACAATTTATAACCTATTGTCGTGGTGTGATTTTCAAAAGAAGAAAATTCAACATTAGAAATCATTTTCAGAGTGGAAGAATTTACCTCACATGGATAACGTTGCAGCTTTTCCAAGGCTTCCTCCATTGCTTGCAACTGTTGTAGCATTGTTGTTTCTCCTCTTTCTCTTGTTGTAGGAGCCTTTTTAATTCTGCATTCTCCTCTTGAAACCTCTGATTAATCTCTCCATTCGAGGAAGGAAATGATTGAAAAGAAACAGAAGAGTCAGATGACATATCACTCTTTGATCCCCGAGTCTTCTCCTCTTTGTGCTTCTCGTATGTTGTATACATAATATCCACCATCTTAGACATACACAGGAAAGTCTCACACATTCCTTTGTCATGCTCCATGGCTGCACACTTAATCATTCACGAACAACTGTGTCATGTACACACACTCCAACAAAAATTGTATCATATCCCTCCCCCATGAGTGTCAATACTTTCCATGTTTATTTTTTTTAAGACGTTCATCCTCTGAAGCCTATATTTGGTTAGCACACTCATGCAATTCGAATCACTTAAGCCCTGCTCTAATACCACTTGATCCAGGATTTTTTTTTCTTATAGATGCATTGAAGTTGGCATGAGTTACACCCCATTTGGATAATTGGACCTTCTACAACTTTCTCGTAACCTCCTGAATTGTTGAGGAACGGTTCCAGCTACCTGCGAAGAGCAGGTACCACTTCTATGCTCTACAAATCAACGCTGCTCTGTTGCTCTCTTCCCTTCTTCAGATCCAAATAATCATATATATAGTTGGTGTGGTTGAAGCTTTCATAACCGGGCAGTTTTAAAACAAATGATAAGTTTAGGCTAAAATGATAACTTTAGGCCGTTGGTTTCAACCATAGTCTCTGAATAGTGCACAGGTAACAACCCTTTTCAAACATAATAAAGAAATTCAATGGAATATAGTTCCATAGTCTATGTTTCCGCTTGATTCCTTAACTATGTTTTAATACTTCAAATGATGGATTTAATGGATTAACAGCGACCAACAAAGCTTATACCTTTACATTAATTGATGAGAAATTATGTGATAAAGGCAGATCCAATGCAGCTATTAACCAAAATACATATATTTTTGGATTCGCAAAACCCATCGCAATTGTAATCCGTTGGTTAGTGGTGATTCTCATATACGGGACTGATCGCATTGTGGTATGCGATCTCCCGAACTAGTGAACCAAACGAGGATATAAACTACAACCTGTAAGAATATCGCGTTTGGAAATATCACATTTCGCATTTCAGCATTTTCATGTGGACTAAACCCTGTGACCTGTAGCACTAATGGACCCGTCGATATATTAAAATACATCATAAAGGTTTTTTGGGTCCGACAATCTATCATCAATTGAAATCGGTGGTTGGCATACTCATATGTTCTATGCCTCACCATCTATGATCTGCGATACGCACCACAACTTCTCCCGTGGGATGGATCCTTATATGTGGACTGCTCAAAATTTGTGATATGCGATACGCGGTGATACTGCATCACACTCTTCGCTGCCACCTGTCCTCTGTAATCGCAAATCACATAATTCCTTCGATCTGTGATTTAGATATCGCAATCGCAGCTAGGATCCTGTCAGGCCGATTCTTAAGCCACTTCTTCCTCTTGCACCGATATGAAATATGCAGGACCCAGTGGAAACCTAATGTGTGGTGTCTCCCCATTCGTTGGAACTTTTTCCATGTCAACTTCTTCCTACCACTTGGACAAGTCAAATTCAAACTTTGACTTTCTCTAACTTTGTCATCTAGACTCAGATCTGAGTTTCGTTCACACCATTGGAATCAGGATGATGAGTACTTGAATCCGATTCTAAGTTTATCCAGATTCTACCACTTTAAAATTTGATCATTTCTACCATGCCACTGGTACTTTAGAGAGATCCACCTGGATCAATCCTCTTGGATCCTCTCAGATGAATCCTTTTGGATCCACCTGGATCACATGCCTTCTACAATGTTTTCCTCATCAATCTCATCAACACCATATAATAGCGTTCCATGGATAAGTCTAACCCTTCCCTCCTCTTTTCTCAAAGCATATTATTTTAATTTTCTAGGTGACAATCATAAAGCAGAGAAATGGATCACTCTGGGCCCATGAAGAGTGCCCATTTCCATATTTTCTGAGGAAATCCATGTAGGAAAACACAAATATTCTTCACCACATTCATGATTAGCATCACTAGTGAACCCATTAACATAGACTAATCTGCCTAAACTAGAGGCCTTTGAAACAGGCACATGTTGGCACGAAACTAGGCTAATGCCCAACAACATTGACGACCACTGAATGAGCTAACTCCTTGGGAAGTATACATTTCAACTTTACTTTTAACTTTATCATGAAATGCTTGGGCATAGAAAGCCATGTTGAAATTTTCCACTTCTTTACTTTCACTAAAATTATCTTTTCATGCTTCCTATTGGACAAAATATTTTAGGCATTCATTAGACCCTGAATATAATGCATTCTCAACATCAAAAACTGTGTATTTCTATCCATGCAAAAACATCTTAATGATGTTAACTTAGCTACAATTTCTATGTACTTATCCTTCAATTTGGATAACTTCCTTTTCCCTTGCCCTTGATCTGTTAATCATTGTCTTTAATCGAGAATAAGATAATAAAGGTTGATTTATCAATTCCCAAATAGAGTATATAATCCCTCGGTTCTCCTTTGTCCAGTACACTACCACTAAAAACAGAGACTAGATAGACTAGTCCAATCCTCGCTACATTAGAAACAATTCAAACAAGAAATTTATTAACTTCCAGCTCATATTTTATATTCTTAAAATTCAATAATGTCAGCAATATAAGTAACCACCACAATGATAGAATGTAGGTGTTACAAAAAAAATGGTTGTATTTTTTGACTACCACAGAGACTACATTTCCAATCTAGTTCCCACTTGTATCAATAATGAAAAAAGGGAAATCTTAAGTATTTTCATCCATACACATAAATTTTTGATGCCTACAAATAAACCTAGAAGTGAGTAGGGTGTGACACAAAGATGTGAGAGAAACAATCAAGGACATAAACCTTAAAAAACTAGTGTTAAAATTAGACCCCAAATAAAATCACCACAACCCATAATCCAATTTTTTCATTTTTCTTCATCAAAATGAAAAATTGTTAGACTTTTCAAATTATTGCATACTTTTCTGGAAGTGGCCTTGAAGGAATGCCTTCAACTTCCTTCAAATGGAAAACAATACTCACCAGACTGGATAATTTTGTCAACTGCTACAGAGTCTGATTCTTCCTCCTTTAGTTCAAACTCTATCTTCACAGGTTCCTTTGGTTGGACTTCATGTTTAATAACATCTTTCACCTCTCTAAACACCACATCTCGATTATACACAACCTTCCTTGTTACTGGGTTCCAAAGCTTATAACCCTTTAAACCATCCTTACCAATAAAGATGCACTTTTCAGATTTGCTATCCAACTTGGTTCGTTTCTCCTTTGGAACATGTACATATGCATCACATCCAAATACCTTCAGATGTGAAAGAGAGGGTTTCTTACCAG
>APFE031160031.1:0-69057 GCA_000404065.3 Pinus taeda
GAAATAAACTAGCTAGGGCGATGGTAGCTTATCTCTGAGAAGAGATGTGTGGCTACATGCCTCTGAACTGTGTTACAATGAGGCTCGAAAGCCTATTTATTGTTGAGAAACAATGGAAAAGCCCTTCACATTCCAAAACCTAACCCTGGAAGATGTAATGCCGAATTGTGGGCCTCGTTTTTGGGTAAGTTGGTACATCAACTTCCCGGGGTCGCGAATTGGTCGTCTTATCTCCGTTTGACGTGCATGATAGCCTGTTGGAAAGGTCTCTCCGAGGACTACGACGAAAAAGATGATTTTTAGACAGAAGAATCGCTAGCGGTATATTTCCCAAAAAACGTCGTTTAGGGCCTCAAAACAGCTCCGGAAGTTTAGGGCCCGAAAAACTGCTAAAAATAGTAAACTGTGCTATAATTAAGGAAACTGAAAGAACTGAAAGAAGCACTAGAGGGGATCCACGTGGAATTAGCGGGTGGCCACCAATATCCACCTGGATCATCCTCTTTGTTTGATCTCTTTTAATTTCCATGCCCAAAATATAGTTTACAGCACCAAGATCTTTCATGTTGAATTTTGGAAGACAAATGGCTCTTCAAAACCTAGATAGTTTCTTTTTCATTTCCAACCAGCAACATATTATCCACATACAAGACCAGATAAATAACACAATCACCAATTAATTTAAAATACACACAGTGATCTGCTTTGCTTCTGGTGAAGCCAAGTCCCCATATAAATGTATTAAATTTTTGATACCACATCTTTGGTGACTGTTTTAACCCATGCAGAGACTTCTTTAACTTGCATACCAGTTCTTTCGTACCCTTCACTGCAAATCCTTGAGGTTGCTTCATGTAGATCTCCTCTTCCAGATCCCCATGAAGAAATGTTATCTTCACATCCATCTGTTCTACCTTAAAATCAAAAGCAACAACAACAGATAAAAGTAATCTAATAGAAGTTACCTTGGCAGTATGAGAAAAAATATCACCAAAATCAATTCCCGACACCTGGGAATAACCTTTTGCTACCAACCGAGCTTTGTATTTCTTCACCTTTTCTTCTACATTCATCTTCTTCTTGAACACCCATTTATTGTCAATGGGTTTCCTTCCAGCCGGTAACTCCACTAGATCTCAAGCCTCATTTTTGTGCAAAGATGCCATTTCATCAACCATGGCCTCTTTCCAGAGTTTTCCATCCTCTAAATCTAGTACTTCTTTCACAGTTCTGGGATCATCATCAATAATAGATAAAGCAAAATTTGAATAGAAAGAAGATGGAATATACCTTTTTGGCTGCCTTCTTTCTTGGACTGATCTTCTCACACCCGGAGTATATGGCTCCTCATCTTTTGATTCCTCCTCTCCTGTAGAGTCTGATTCTTCCTCCTTTAGCTCAACTCTATCTTCTTAGGTTCCTTTGGTTGGACTTCATGTTTAATAACATCTTTCACCTCTCTGAACACCACATCTCGGTTGTACACAACCTTCCTTGTTATTAGGTTCCAAAACTTATAACCCTTTAAACCATCCTTATACACAATAAAGATGCACTTTTCGGATTTACTATCCAACTTGGTTCGTTTCTCCTTTGGAACATGTACATATGCATCACATTCAAATACCCTCAGATGTGAAAGAGAGGGTTTCTTACCAATCCATACCTCTTGTGGAGTCTTATCCTCCAATGTTGATGAAGGTGATCTGTTGACCAGGTAACATGTTGTTTCCACCACCTCTCCCTAGAATTCTTGTCCTAACCCGGCACCACTAAGCATGCTTCTTTCCCTTTCCATCAACGTCTTGTTCATTATTTCTACAACTACATTGTGTTGAGGTGTATATGGAGTAGTCTTTTGCCATGCTATACCACACTTCTTACAGAATTCTTCAAATTCCTTATTGCAAAACTCTGCACCGTTATCTATCCTCAACACCTTTATCTTCTTCTCTATCTGGTTTTCCACCAGAGCCTTAAATTCTTTAAATATGTCAAATACTTCAGATTTCTTCTTAAGGAAATATATCCATGTATTCCTTGAGAAGTCATCTATAAATGATGCATAGTACACAGACTTACCCAATGATAGAACCTTCACAGGTCCAAACGCATCACGTGCACAAGCTCTAATATATGTTTAGCCCTCTTACCACCAGAGGGGAAACTCACCCAATTCTTCTTCCCATAAACACAATTTCCACAGAAATCAAAATCCAGAGAGCTATTACTCATACCTTCTACCATACCTTTACTATGAAGTATTTGAAGGCCCTTCTCTCTAATATTACCAAGCATTTGATGCCATAGCATGGGCTTCTCTCTAGAGACCACTAGATTTTCTGCTACACTTTCAGGAACCACGAAGCTGTTGCACTCATCAATAACAGTGCTACCTTGTAGCTTGTATAGAGTCCCAATTCGAACTCCTCGCATCAATACCAGTGCCCCTCGAACCATCTTGCAGGTGTCCTTCTCAAACATTGTTTTTACACCTGCATCATCCAACTTGCTTACAAAAATCAAATTTCTCGCTAATGCAGGAATATGTAGAACACCCGGAAGTGTTCTAACCCTTCCACTTTGTAACTTCAACTTTACTTTTCTGCGACCAATGATTCTACCCTTCCTGACATCCCCCAAGAAGACATCATCACCATCATATTTCTCATACTCGTAGAACCACTCTCTATGGAGAGTGAAGTGAAAGGATGCACCTGAGTCAATCAACCATGCCTCATGATCTAGATGTGTACTTGAAGAAGCCAAGTACACATCCCCACTTTCATTTGAGATGGTTGTAGTGGCCAATCTAGGGTGCTAGATTAGACTAGATTTATTATCGACCTGGGTAAGTAAACTTTAAGGCGTGTGCCTAAAATCTATAGGCATAAAGGATTCCTAACTAAGTGTTTTTGGTGATAGGCGACAGTACTTCTTTACATAAGGTTGAGGTATGTTTCCTCTCACATTAACACTCAGATTACCTAGATTATCTAACTGTCTCAGAGATACAAAGTATAGCTAGACTGAGATTTGAATCCCCTTACAAGGACGCTGTGCACAAAACTCTGTCTAGTTAATACTGAAGCACTCATAAAGAAATCAAAAACACAATGAACTTTAAATACATACGCAAACAGAGTTCATGGAAATCCCTTAAAGCATAACACTGGATCAAATCCCTTACAAGACCTAATTCAATGATCTAACAATGATATCTTTAAGCAAGCACCATGGATTCCATTTGTGAGAAATCGTAATCAAATTGACGAAATCATTAGCATGGAAATAACATTAACAGTATGCGTTCTATGTAAATTCAAGAGTTGTGAAAATGACATTAAACGAAATGCATTCAAAAGCAATGGAAATGCGTTCTATGTAAATTCAAAAGTAATGAAAACGAAAGGCACAGTATACCAATCCACGCAGTGCCCGTCCACGTTTCAATGGTACACTGGAATTAGTTCAATCAATCGACAAGATTAACGCATAGACGATGCTGGAGTGAAATCGTAATTGTATTCAAACACTAAGAGTTGCAATCACATATATGAATTCGATTCTTCAAAACAATACACAAAGGTAATCATAACATGTCCAAAAACAAAACGATACAGAGTTTTTATCTGTCTTCCTATCTTGAGTTGAATGCAAATTCATTGAAGCAGTTGTTCCTGCTTTTACAGTGGAATGATTTGCGGTCATTCTAAGATGAACCGGTTTCCAAAAAAACAAAATGATTTCCAAAAAGACAAAACGAAACCTATTTAGAAACCATGGCTTTTATTGCCTTTGTAACCAAAAGGTTGGGGTTTGACCCAGCGTTGACCGCATAAGTAGGAGCTTTTGATCTGCTGTAAAATCGATTTCTCTTCATGCTTGTACATTTAGGAGCTCGTCCTTATCCACTGCTTTGGCTTGCCTATCATGCCATGTGTCAGATGATAAACCATTTATAGGATGTGATATCTTTCTGAGACCTTTTTGTTAAAAATTCCTAATTTCTAATGTATAAACTCATAAATTAACTTTAATGGAAACTAACAACTATAACGCTATTAACTAATCAATTTCAATGGATGTAAAGAGGTCTATGGAGGGAAAAGGTAGGCAATTGATGATGTTTTTAGAAGAAAAGGAGGGTAATGGAATGGTACCAACATCTCCCCCAAGCTTAATGTCTTAGCATGTCCTCATGCTAAGCTTGATGTGCTGCCTCTATACTCTGTCCCTACTTGAACCTCTGCTGCCTTCAACAATGCGTCTGTGTTCTTTTTAGCCTGGGCTTCCTTCTGGGTGTGGAGCTCATGCTTCAAACTCTTGTATTTCTCCTTGATGGCTTTCTTCTGGGTATACCACTTGGTTGCCCAGTTACAAATGTTAGCCTATTCAATCTTGAGCTCTTTAATTTGCTCCTTGAGCTTTTCATTCTTCTGCTGGGTTTTCTTACTCTGAATTTTTAACATCTCATTCTCATTTTTAATAACTTTTTCCAGCATGTTGGCTTCCATCAGTTCTTCCTTTAATCTTTCAATTTGCTTCTCCAGCTTCCTTTGTTTCTTAACTGCAGGTGGTGACTCTCCTTTCCTATTATTGCTCTCAACCTCCACCTTCGGCTTCTTGTCCATGTTGTGAGTGAGCACTGCTTTCGATATCCATCGGTGCATGTGCATTGGATTCAGGTTGATATTCTTGTGACTGGGTCTTTTGTGCTCTCCTAGATCTCCTTGTATAGGTTGTGAAAATTTTGTCCTGCTCCCCTTTCTGGGCAGCTTCTTTGATCCGGATTTAAACAGGAACGCAATAAAATACAGAGATAACCATATACACAAATATGCAGTGGAAATAATACTTCATTTCATTAATGGAAAATACTGAAAATATGCTTACAACCAGAAATGGAAATAAACCAGCTAGGGTGATGGCAGCTTATCTCTGAGAAGAGATGTGTGGCTACATGCCTCTGAACTGTCTTACAATGAGGCTCGAAGGCCTATTTATTGTTGAGAAACAACGAAAAACCCTTAACATTCCAAAACCTAACCCTGGGAGATGAAACGCCAAACTGTGGGCCCCGTTTGGGGGTAAGTTGGTACATCAACTTCCCGGGGTCGTAACTTTAGCTTATGATCTCCGTTTGACGCGTACAATAGCTCATTAGAAAGATCTATTCGAGCACTATCATTGTTGGAATGGGAAACATCAGTCATGGACCCATGTTGCCCCCAGATTCCCCAAAAAACGTCGTTTAGGGCCTCAAAACCGCTCCAGAAGTTCAGGACCCGAAAAACTGCTAAAAATAGTAAGTTGTGCTACAATTAAGGAAACTGAAAATGCTGAGAAAGACAATGGTGGGGGTCCAGGTGGACTTGGTAGGTGGCCACCAATATCCACCTGGATCAACAAGTGATGGAAAACACATCATCACTTTTACAATGTAAACTACAGCAAATGATTTACAAAAAATACGGCCATGACAATCTAACACATCTAGAAAAACCATATCTCACTTATCAAAGTGAATGGGTCATCTCCCTGTGGTGAATCCGCTTTTTGATCAACTCTTTCAACTAGTTCTGCATGGGCATTTTGTCTTAAGGCGTTGCTATGGATGGGGCCTCCAACACGTGGATATTTGATGAGCACCTCTGTTGCAATGACTGCAATAAGTCTTCTTCCTCGAGATATGCCTAACATGCTTCTTTCCCTACTGTGGAGAAGGCCTTTCATGCCTCATCCTCTGTTGCACTTACATTCTCTTCCAACATTCAGCAAACACATGGTTATGTAAACCGCAAAAACTACATGTTTTTCGATGCCAGGATTTACGTTCATCATTAACAACATGATTGTAATCGAAATGAACATTATAATAATGAGACTTGTTACACCTTTCCTGGTTGTCGTTGGTGTAATTATGGCGATGAGAGCTTGCCTCAGCTATTTCCATGCAACGAGCACTGCCATAGGATTATGGTGATGTGTTCCCATCATTCTCTTTCCTCGGTGATTTCAACAATGTCGTGGAAGCTTATGACACCTTTAAGCATTCTCCTTCAGTGTATCCCAAACTTGTGAATCGAGGTCTCTGCACAACATCCAATGGTTGAGTTATGACTTCGCCATTAATACCATGTCCTCCTCCTTTGTACCCCATCTTCGTAAGGAGTCCCATGCCATTTCCTGTAATTGGTATCTCCACATTTCCAACAGAAATAACATCATGTGAAGATGAATATGAATAAAAATCGCAGTTGTTTACCTCAACTGTTGATTCGAAAATAGGTGGTGAGGGCTTCTCCATGCTTTCGTTACACTTCAACTACTCCAAGGCATTTGTCGTGGCTTGTAGCTAAAGCTGCAGTCTTTGCTTCTCCTCTTTCTCTTCTTGTAGAAGCCTCCTTAATTCAACATGCTCTGCTTGAAGACTCTAATCGTTGCACTTCAATTTTTCCAGGGCCTCTTCCCTGGCTCACAACTGAAGCTGCAATCACTGCTTCTCCTCTTTCTCTTCTCGTAGAAGCATCTTCAATTCAGTGTTATCTTCTTGAAGGCTCTAGTTGATCTCCTCATTCGAATGATGAGAAGATGATGAAAGCGATAAATGTACACTAGAAGGTGTGGATGGAGCATCGTTCTCTGCTCTTTCTTTCTCTCATTCCTCATAAGATTCATACATTATGTCCACCATTTTGGACATCCTTAGGAAGGCCTCGTACATTTATTTGTCATCCTCCATTGTTGCACGTTCAATTGTTCACGCTCGCAATTCACATTAGCGAGAAGACCGCTCTGATACAAAACTTTATCTGAGTTCCTTCAGTTACCGAAATCATCCAAGGTCTTTTACTTCTGTGATGTTGTTAGAATTGCATTTAAAAGAGCATAAATGAATATATATGCATCATGTAAATAAGAGGGAACATGACAACAATTAGCAACATAAGAACACGAGACGTTGATAACAGAGTTCCTCCAATGTGGACTATGTCTTCGGGCCCAATGTTAAGATGGTGGAGGGTGCTTCATATAATGTTTTAAATGATGATGATGTACATGGAAGACTCTTTTTCATATCAAGGACATACACCCTCAATCAAGAGTGGTTTGTCTCTCCACAAGACATTCCGCTTACAGGAATTCTCACTCGAGAAGGCTTCCTCTCAACATGACAACTTCACATGATCTCACATAATGTGGCAATGAGTATCCCTTCAACATAGTTACACAGGGATCTCAACAACTATACATAGCATGACAAGGTAAATACATCTCACATAATGTGGCAAAAGAGATCCCACAACATAACATCAAGAAGGGATCTCAAAACATAATACATCATCTCAGCAATTATGAAGGAAAACATCACATCACTGGTTCATGTACCTTCACCTTGAATTTGGCCGAAAAATGGAAGGCACAGCTGCAAAAACTAACTGCACCACTGAATTTATGTTGTTGAGAGGTGTAAAATCCACTATCCATTTGTCGAATTCTGACACCGTCAAAATCTGGGCCTTTAGGAATCTTTTAGATTCCTCGTGATTCTCGAAAGATTCTGTTCTTTGGGCTGATGGGTGATCTGCAACTCAGATCACAAATCTTATCTCGCCATCATGATCCTTGCAAGATTTTGAGACTTTTGAGTATAAAGTTGGCTACATTCTGACTCTGGCGAATTTCAACCTCCAAGGAATCTGGAAGATTCCCTCAAGATTCTTCAAAGATTTTGCTCTGCTGAGAATCTCCAAATCTGCTCAATATGGTGATTCTGATTTCACCATCACGTTCCCTGTGGAATTCCAATTAAAATGAATGTAAACTTCATACCATTTTAACAAAATGAAAATTTACCTCCTTTGAGAATCTTTGGGCATCAAGGAATATTCTATCTCGAAATATGTGCCATCATTCTGCCTCCTGGAACTGCATCAAGGTTCCACCTGGTTAGTGGTTCTGGCTCTGAATTCCACCCTGGGGCACACAGTTCCACTGCTTATCCGTTTCTCTGTTCTGCTCTCCGCTGCCCTTCCTCCTGTGCCTATGAGAAATGGCGATTAAATAAAAGTCGGGTGTCAAACTTTACAAAGTTGCCATCGCTGGCTTGTTGGTTAGGTGGAGTTCTTGAGGTGGGGACATCGGGGGATAAAATCTCGTCTCTCCCAAATTGTTGTGCAGTTGATCTTTTAATGTCGTGTTATATTTTTGGGCGGCTTTAATTGGAGCCATGGCAATGATTAATATTTGTGTTGTGTTTTGTGGAGCCGCCACATGGGTGACGCTGGCAGACCCGCCGGCAGTGGGTTCGACTCCCATCGGTTTCGGTTTAAATATATATATATGATATATATGGTGTGGTGGGGTGGCGGGGGTGGTAGCCTGCCACTTCTTTAATTAATTTTTTTCTATTATTTTGAAAAATAAAATGACATTTTAAAATTGCTGGAAAATAAGGGTCATTGGGCAAATTAAGTAGGCACGAATTTCTCATGTTCTTCTAGCCGAATTCCGGTGACAGCTGTCGATGCAATTTGTAGGTCCCTTAACCCTGTCACTTGCCCAAGTCAACCCTGAACTTTGACTGGTCTATCTCCTCTGTACGAGCTCGAATTCGAGTGTCACTTGCACCGTTGGAATCAGGGCAACGAGAACTTCGATCTAATGTTGAGTTTTTTTAAATTTGAAAACTTTTAATTTTGACCATTTCTGAGCCCTCTTGGACTTCTACATGTGTCTGGAGCCACCTAGATCAATTTACCTCATTCCACAAGCACTTGGTGGGTTGTGGTTGGCTTTTGGAGATTGATTCTACCCTTATGTTGTTGTTGTAAGAGATATCATTCCATGCATTAGGGTGACTAGAGATGAACTTTGTGGCAAGGAAAGGACAAGTCAACTTGTTGGAGATCTTCTACAAGATCAACACCTATTTTTCGTTGTAACTCACTCCATTTCTATTAATGTAAAGAGTTCTTTGTTTCCTAGATATGATTTTATGATTTCATGTATTTCAATACCATGTTTATCTGTTGAATAAAGTGATTAGATGACGCTACATAGATCCAGTAGATCATTGGCTCGTGTTGTTTGATTGTGTAGGTTCTAATTATAGCAATTGGAGCTAGTATTGGAGAATACAAGCCAAGGAAGGAGCGAAGCATATAATGGGTTCTAGGTAGGCTTCATCCCGTTATCTATTTACTTTAAGGAGAACATCAGCTTCTTTTTCTTTCTGTTGTTTTACATCAGTCCACCAAGCCGAGGGAAGATACTTTGTCTGAAGTCGTAGATTCTGTATAATAAATTGGTGACCATATTAGGGAACGATGTATTCCCTTGGTGATTTCTTTTTCCATTTTTCTTGTCTTGCCTCTTATTCATACCTTTATTGTCTCACTCAGTCCTCAATAGACCTAGGAATACATTTCATTGAGCTTTAGTTGCATTTTTGTGTCAGAAGTTGGCTTTCCTTAATCAGCACACCCTATGGTCTAGAGACAATGTGTTGCAGTGCACCTTAGCCTTCTTTACACCTGCATTGTAGTGCACCCTAGCCCTTTTAGCACCTACTATGATCCGAGTTTGATGCAATAAATTGCCTTTTTGTGATTTTCTTTTTGAATAACCTTGTTCTATTTGGTCCTCCTTGTGTCCGTGAGTGTGTCTTGGTCTCTCATAAGCCTTCAACTTGTTTTCTTTTGGCTTTGAGTGCCTTTGATAAGAATTTGTTTAGATTTTTCTTTTTTCTTATCATTAGTTCATTAGAAAACTGAATTGTTTGATCATTAAGTGCTTGAAATAATTGGTGTTTCAGTCATCATTCTGAATAGTTTCTTTTATCAATGATTAGGCAAATATCTTAGTTTTCATATGAAAATTAAGTGGAATCCAAAATTAATTAATTAATTAAAAAATAATAAAATAATAAATAAAAATAAAAAATTAAAATAAAAATGAAAAATAAAAATAAAAATAAAAAAATTATGCATCATGCATTGCATACAGGGCTTTCATTTTGATTGGAATTGTGAAATTGAGGAGATCTATTGTTGCGTCACTTGTTTGTTGCATTGTTGTTTGATTTCTTCTTCCCATACCTATTTAGGCCTTTCATTGTTAAAAGGAAATTAAAAGAGTTATTTTCATCATATTAGTTGCATCATAGGTGTGTTCAGGTGACATCGAGTATTGAGCCTTGAAATTGAAACATAATTCAATATCAACTCTAAAATTCACCTCAATTAACCTGAGCATTTGAAACTTAACGACACACATAAAGGTCTAGGTTAGAGACGTGTTCCGACTTATTTAAACGTAGTAGCTGTCATTTTTGCCAACGTTTCATTCTGGGGGTGAAATCCCATTCCACGTACACAATTGTATCAGATTGTTCTCCACATACCTTCGGGTATATCAGATGGTGCTCCACACATGATAAGTATATGTGAACGCTCTCATCGAATTGTTACACATTAGATAGCACTGATATGGATTGCACTTCCACGTCTTATCGAGTATATTTTGGAAGTTCCCACTAGATTGTTATCCATCCATAGGTAATCGAGTCAGCCACCTTGTATATCGTGATACACCGAAAAAACATTCAAGGAAATTTCTTGCATGTACGTTAAGTCCTTGGTTCGCCAAGGTGTATATTGCAATTCATGGATGCTTGGTAAACCCTTTTTCCTGGTTACCCCTCTTTCTTTTATTTTCTGTCTTTAATTTCTAAAATCAATTAATTGATTGTGGAACAACTCCTTAGTAGATCTTAGGTTGAGACTAATGGCAACAATTCCTGAGTCCGCTAGTAAAGGAAACACCTATGATAGGAATCCTGGTCCTTTTCCTTCTTTTGGAAATAATGGTGCTCCTTATATGGCAATGTTGTCCCATCCCAGATTTACCTTTGCATTTCCATTTTGGTTGTTTTCGACCACTATGGTTTCGAATGTCCAAACTGCTTCTCAACCAAGTTCTCCTCCTCCTGAACAATATAAACCTCAAGTTGATCCTAAAGTTGACCCTTTTCCTTCTTCACCTATTATTTCTTCATCCCTTTCTTCCTCTTCGCCTGGTGAAAGTCTTGCTTCTAGTAACCAGGAAGCTAAGAAGAAGAAGAAAAATAAGTAGGGGGAAACCAAGCAACCATTTCTACCCATGCAACTAGTATGGAGGAACCTTCCAATCAGCCCAAAAAAGTTAAATTCCCTTGGAGGTTATGTAAGGGTGATCACCTTCTTAGATATTGTCCTGGTATTACCAAGGTATTATGAGTGTGGTCTACAAGCTCACATCACCTAGTGATAGTAAGGTCCATGGGAAAGAGGGTAAAGTCAAATTTCCATGTAATTTATGTGAAGAGAATCATCATATTAACCTTTATCCTTATATGGATGAAGCCTCAAAAGTGTTTCAAAACCTTACAGCTTCTCAGCCTCATCTTCTGGCTAGTTATTAAAAGCTTTCTCCCAATCCTCCACTAGTTGATGAAGTGATTGATCAGAATCTGAATCCAATCAATCCCACTCTCTCTGAACGTGAATCCCATGAGTTCATTCCAACCAACAATTGGTTGAGAAAATGGTTGACCCGATTCCACCTTCAGTCGGTCGTACTTTTCCCGTAGAGAGTGAGGATCATACCACCCAGGTTCTTCTTGTTTCTTCTTATTCTACCATACAAGGGGGCATTTCTCCCGTTCCAATGAAACCCCCTCCAAGAAAATAGGCCACTGCCTTTGATTAGATTCGATTGACAAAACCTCATCTCCCTTCTTACATGCATTTTAAAATCATGGTAATGTTATAGATGAGGGATCTTATGTTAGTATTCTATCCTCCACTACTTGGCAAGCTTTGGGTTCCCCACAACTTGTGTCTATCACTCCAAATATGTTGGATTTTAACTGAAGAACCAGTGAACCCTTAGGGATCCTTCCTCAGTTTCCTGTTAGCTTGGGAGGAAAAATTGTATGTATTGATGTTATGGTTGTCATGGGCCCTTTGGACTTCAATTTTCTCCTGGGGCGAGACTATGTTTATATTATGAATGTTGTTGTCTCCACACTCTTTTGAGTGATGTGCTTCCCACATGATGGAAGGATTGTGACTATAGATCAGATTTCATTTGTTGGTCCTGATTTGACTGTCAATCATCCTACTTACCTAAGTGTTCCAAATGTGTAAGTGGTATCTCTCCCGCCACAATTTAATTATGTGGCAACCTGTTCCATGCCCACGTCTACTAAAAATCTAGTAGGAGATGTAGTGCATCATTTATTGGGGGAATTGGAGTTTGATATTTCCATTAGATCCCTTGATATGTATCCCTTACAGAGCATTGTTCTCCCAAATGATGAGATGATTTAGATCTTTTCACTTCAAATATGCATACATAATTGCATATAAAAGAGCATATAACCATGAAAGTATATCACATAAAAGGAGCAAAAATAAAATGTAACCATGAGAAAACAAAGGCACAAAACAACTTGATAACGGAGTTCACCTAGTGTGGGTTACGTCTCTGGGCCCTGCTCAAAGTGGAGAGGCCTTGTTCATTAATCTTCAGCAAAATCAAATTACATGCATGTACAAAAGACACCTTATACCTATGCTCCCAAGCATGGTCTGAAAATTAACACCTCTGCTGAAGAAATGTGTTACATCGTTGAGCTTCTGGCAAAAAATCGTGAAAAATGACTGTAAACTCGACCCCTTTCTGGCACCATTAAAATCTAGACCCTCAGGAACCTCAAAGATTTCTTCTCGCTGAGTGACTGGAATTCTGCTCATCATATGAAAAAATTGACTTCACCACTATGCTCCTTGCAAAAAAATGATTAAAATGGTTATAAAGTTAGCTTGGTTTTGAAACTATCAAAATTTGGCCCTTAGGGAAACTTTTAGATTCCTCTCTTCAAGTTGACTGAAAATCTACTGCTTAGATGACAAATCTGACTTCACCCTTGCACTCCTTGCAAAAACTGAGTAAAATGACTATAAAGTCGTCCTAGTTCTGAAACTGCCAAAATTTGGCCCTTAGGGAATCTTTTAGATTCCTCATGATTCCACAAAGATTCCTCTATGCAAGTTGACTGAAGATATGCTTCTCAGATGAGAAATCTGACTTCACCACTGTGCTCCTTGCGAAAAACTGAGTAAAATGAGTATTCGGCTTGGTTCTCAAACTGTCAAAATTAGGCCCTTAGGGAATATTTTAGATTCCCTACATATTCCCCTACGTCAGGGTTTTGCTCCTCGGTTTTCGTGCCCACTAAGAGTTCCACCTCTACATTGGGTTTCGTGCCCTTGTTTCCTTATGGTAAATATAAGTTTAAACAAAATAACTTGGCGTTAATTTTTAAGCCTGCCTTCCCGGCAAAATGACTAGCAGTGTTGATTTGTTAGGTTGTTGGTCAATTTTAATTTTTTTTTGTTATTTTTTGTTATTTTATTTTTAAATATGGACAAAATTCGTCGGCCAAAATTTTGGGGTCACTAAAAAAATTAAGAAGACAAAAATTTATCTCGTTTTGGCAGCCGGAAACCATCGTCGCAAAGCGCCAAATTATTGTCTCATTAATTTCTACCAAAGTTAGCGGCTCCACCAGATTTAGTCGGGCTTCCAAATTTAGTTGGCACTTTGCTAACTTTAGCCAAGGGCCCTAGTTGACCAAACCTTTGATTGGCCATAACTTTTGCATACGATGTTGGATTGAGGTACCATTTACGTCGTTGGAAATCTTGTGACGAGCTCTTCGTTCTGACCCTAGTTTCATGGTAATCCAATAACTTTTATTTTTGAGCCTTTCCTTAGCACTTTTTGATCACTGAGTGTTTCCGGAGCCACCTTGATCATTCCTCCCCACTGAGGAGCTTTTGGTCCTCCAAATGCATCAACACATTCTGCAATATGCATGTGCCCTTGTCAAGCCACACTTTCAACATCTGCATTCCATGCAAACTTATGGTGCATTCTTTGCAAATTACATGCAGTACCAAACATGACTCAAACAACCCCATACTTGCCAAGAATTTATAACACACTCTTTGGTCAAGTTTACATCAAAATCATAGAAAAACAAATACCCCATCTATCGACATAAACAGGCAGAAACATCATCATGTTGCTTTCATAAGTGATGGACAACACATCATCACTTTTACAATTATTTCATAACATACGATTTACAAAATGCGGCCATGACAAGCTGTTATATCTAGTAAAACCATCTCTTACTCAACAAAGTGAATGGGTCATCTCCCTGTGGTGGATTCGCTTATTGAACATCTTCACCAGTTAGTTCCTTCATACGTGTTTTCGGGGCATGGAGTATCTAACATGTGGCTCTCTAGTGTTCATCCTTGTCACAATGACTACAATGGTTCTTTCTCCTCCAAACTGTCTTGGAACGTTTATTCCTGTTGCGCCTCTGATAAGTGCCTGTGGGACCCTCATTGTCACTGGAATGTGATGACATGCTCCCATCATTCGTCGTTGGTTGGTAACTGGTTGTCTTGGAGCACTCCCCAAACTTTGTTTTGACATACCCAAGTCCTGCATTGCGAGGCAATTCCTCCACTTTGATGGGATTCACATTGCCCAAGCCATTAATGTCAAGGCCCTTCCCTTGATACCCCATCTTCTTCAATAATTTTGATCCAATTCTTGTATTAGATTTCTCAAAAGCAGCAAAATCATCATCATAAAAAGAACATGAAATTGAAGGATCACCTTTTACCTCAGGTTTGTTATGCTGCAACTTTTACAAGGCCTCCTCCTTGGTTTCTAGTTGTTGCTAAAAACTTTGTTTTTCCTTCTCTGCTTCTTGTAGGAGTCTCTTTAGTTCAGTATTTTCCTCTTGAATTCTTTGGTTGATCTCTTCAAGTTCTTAGAGCCATACAGTCTTTGGTTCCCTTCTCACCTTTGGCAAAATGTCTACGGAAATCTTGGTCTCATCACCTAAATTGGAAGCCAAGTCAATAGGTCCACCTTTTGCAATCCCAAGAGTTGCAATCTTCATTTCATAACCTGAGTCTGTTATGATCTTGACCTGCAAGAAGATGCTAGAATACCAAATATACGAAGAAATACAACCCAGAATACAGAACAAAATGAGAAAAAACAGCAAGTATTTTACTATTCAGAGATGAAAGCAATGTTCACTTGCCTCTTCGAGGGGGAAACCTCCAACAGAGTAGAGCTCGATTACAAAATAAGACACAACACTCCTCAATGGCGAGTCTCTGTCCTTTATATAGGATACTTACATGCAATACCATGGGTCAGTACCATGGTTCTCTCAATACCATTTATCTAATACCATGGCCCGTTTGCAACTAACTATGGTCCCTTTCTTTAAATGTGGGTCAACCACTTACAATTATTAATACGGGATTTATTGATTCTTTAACTAACTATAACTATGAATTGACCCTATTACATAAATAAAGGGGTTAGTTTTGGACCCTAATAGAGTCTGATCCCAGGTTAATTGGTCCAACACCTGCAAATAATGCAACCATGATCTTCTCATCATCCTCTAATTCAGATTCTTGGTCCTGTTGCACATTTTTAACTGTATTCTTCTTCTCCTTTCAGTCGTTCCTCTTTGGCCTCAATTCTAGATGCAATTTCCAACAATGTTCCTTGTCATGCCCTTCTTTCTCACAATGAGTATAAGAGGGCATTGATTCCTTTCTCTTAGTTGTTTTTGTCCTCTTTGGGTGGTCTTCTTGCTCATGCTTCCCCTTGTTTTCAAGATGTACAACCTTCACACTAGCTCATCAAGAGTTTTACGTTCAAATAATAACAATGAATGACGCAAATAACTATGCAAAGAACCAATATATTTCATAAATGTCTCAGAAGTGTCTAGTGGAACATTCAATGCTAATGCTTGTTTCCTAAACTCTTCTATAAAATTCTGAACATTTTGGCCTTTACCTTGTTTCAATTGTTGTCATTCCATCATGGATTTATTTATTTATTTATTATTTTTATTATTATTTATTTATTTAAATCAATGAGCAAAATTGTCATCTTAAATCATAAACGAACTTAGACCAAGCTGAAAGAAGTTTACAACTACTCTTACCACCTTTTTGTAGTTTTCCTTTCCATGAGACGAGAGCAGTGCCACTCAATTGAAGGGATGCTAGTTGGATCTTGGATTCATCCTCTTTGATTCGTTGTATGTGAAAATACACTTCAACATGTTTGATCCAGTTATCTAGCTTTTTTGCATTAAAATATGTACTAAACATGGGCAAATCAAACTTGAAATCCAACCTAGAAAAGGGGTTTTTAGTGGCATTCCTATGATGCTTGTCAGAATGATGAGAAGAGGAAGAATAAGAACTTTCACTGGAGGACAGAGAGGGAGAGGGGTCTTCTCCTCCACCTTCATGATTTAACGAGGCATGATCATCTGGATCTTTCTTCTCTTGATTTATCGTCTTCTCATATTCTGCAAATAATTTGTTCACTTTCTCTACCATTCCATTGAAGGCTTTGCGATAATTTCGCTCTTCCTCCAACCGAGAATCGTGATCTGTCATTTTCCTTCTTTGTGTTGTACACCTCACTTCTGGATCAAATGACTTAAGTTTTCCTTCACCTCTTTGGAGCTTTCCTTGGTTATCATACACTTTTAATTCACATCAACAAAAGACTTGCTCTAATACTAAACTTCATCCAAATCTTTTCACTTCAAAGATGCATATAGAATTTCATATAAAATAGCATGTAACCATGAAAGAATATCACATAAAAGGAGTGGAAATAAAATGTAACCATAAGAAAAGAAATCACCCAGTGTGGGTTACGTCTTCGGGCCCTACTCAAAGGCGGGAGGCCTCGTTCATTGATATTCAGCAAAATAAAATTGCATGCATGTACAAAAGACACCTCATACCTCTGCTCCCAGGGATGGTCTGAAAATGCACACGTTTGTTGAAGAAATTGGTTGCATCGTTGAGTTCCTGGTGAAAAAACATGAAAAATGAATGTAAAATCAACCCCTTTCTGGCACTATCAAAATATGGACCCTCAGGAATCTCAAAGATCCCTTCTCACTCGTTGATTGGAATTTTACTGCTCATATGAAAAATCTGACTTCACCACTATGCTCCTTGCGAAAAACTGGGTAAAATGAGTATAAAGTCGACTTGGTTCTGAAACGATCAGAATTTAGCCCTTATGGAATCTTTTAGATTCCTCATGATTCCACAAAGGTTCCTCTCTGCAATTTGATTGAATATCTACTCCTTAGATGACAAATATGACTTCACCACTATGCTCCTTGCAAAAAATTGAGTATAAAGTCAGTCTAGTTCTGAAACTATCAAAATTTGGCCCTTAGGGAATCTTTTAGATTCCTCATGATTCCGCAAAGATCCCACTCTACAAGTTGACTGAAGATCCGCTACTCAGATGAAAAATATAACTTCACCACTGGGCTCCTTTCGAAAAACTAAGTAAAATGAGTATAAAGTCAGTCTGGTTCTAAAACTGTCAAAATTTGGCCCTTAGGAAATCTTTTGGATTCCTTGCATATTCCCTTGTGTCATGTTTCTGCTCCTTAGTTTTCGTGCCCACTCAGGGTTCACCTCTACATTGGTTTTTCTGCCCCTATTCCTTTGTGGCAAATATGAGTTTAAATGAAAAGACTTGTCGTTAAGTTTTAAGCCTGCCTTCTCGATAGAATGGTTGGCAGTATTAATTTGTTGGGTCGTTGGCCAATTTTAAGTTTTTATTTATTTTATTTTTAAATATAGATAAATTCACGGCCTTTTGTCAATTTGACTTTGGAAATAGTTTCAAAGAGAGGAGAGCGCCAAAAGGAGAAAGCAAGAAAAGGAAGGCAAAATAAGGACAAGGAAAAGTTGGATCAAACAACTTCAGCAAGAATACTTGCAGGTAACAAGTTGCAAGTGTGATTTCCTACTTGGTTTGTGAATGCATAGTACATTCATGTGTGTATCTAGTTCTCTTGTTTTCATTGGCATGGGTTTTGTTAGGTGTGACAGTGGGTTTATCCTTACCTTTCCATTTCTGGATAGCCATGGTGGGATGGGGTTCCTTTAATTTGATTGATCTTTGGAATGTTGGATGGTTTTGGAACCGGGTGGGTGGTGGTCTTAGGAAAATTCCCAAGGGCATAGGAATCCCTTGATTGGTTTTGGCGGGATTGTGGTAAACCCTGAGGGTAGAGACAAGAAAATTTCTCAAAGTATTAGTGAAGAAATTCTGAGGCATCCAAGCTTGTTTTAGGCCTCGTGATCCCTTGACCATTTTTTCCGGGATTGCGGTAAAGCATCAAGATGGAGGTGGTTTAATCTTTGGGAATCCCTAGTTGTTTGTGTGCTTGTTCGGGCCTAGTAATCCCTTGACTGGTTTTGGTGGGATTGCGATAAAGCCTAAGGGTGGAGGTGGTTTAATTTCTGAAAAACCCTGGTTGTTTTTGTCTTGAGTCCCACATTCATGCTTGGAACATGGCATGGGGGTGATTAGCTAAAAGATATTTTTGATTCAGCTCAATCTCTAGTCGAGTGGTACTTGGAAGTCCTTGACTTGGTTGGGTTTTCCATATGTTAATAAGATCTATTTTCTTCTTATATTTCATGAGTACGTGTACTTGTTATTATGTGGATTTGATGGTTGTTCTATCATGGTTATTATTTTGTTTATATGTTGGTTATAAGCATGGTTCCATAACAGGTTCTAGCTATGGCTCTTGATATGTTTGATTTTTTTATGAATGGTTAATGAATGCATGAGCTAACATATGTGATTGCAGCTATTATGAGAGGGCATTAAACCTTCTTGATGATTCTTAGATAAGTATCAGACTTGTATGTTTAGATATGCATTCATGACCTCTAGATTACATGTTCTCAATATGTTTGACGAAATGATTGTCATGGTTAGGCCTAGTTAGGTCAAGTTTTTTTATCAAAGTTTTGTATGAATGTCTTTGTCTTTATGTTAATTATCATTCTGGAAAGTGTCACTAAGTTTTGGCAGTGGTTTGGAGGATGACCTGGAATTTAGGCTCAAAATTTGGGATTGCACCCTTTGAACTGAAGAATTTAGATCACAACCGCTAACTAGTAGGCTTATGCATGCGGTTGGAGGCACTCAGATACGTGGAGGCCCTATCATGCATGAGGTTGGGAGCCCAGGTCACTAAAAATGCATTCCAACTCAGGGTTTGGGCACTGGGAGTGGTTGTTCAGCTCTTGGGTGTCGTTTAGCTCCTCAAGAAGGTTAGTGAAGTTTCAGTTTGTCGACTCCACTTCTTTAATTATACTTAGGAGGTTGAGTCATGTCATAGTAGCCCTCAGCTCATGTTTACCCTAGCAGGCCGGTGAAAGTGGGAAAATGTGGGAGGGATGGTTACAACAAGATATATGAGATTTTATAAGGGGGATGGCCTTCCTAAACAACTTCCATATTGATGAGCAGTTACGACAGGGAATATGAGAATTAAGATGTTGGCGGGAGGCAGAGACATATTTACCTTCCAGGACCTGTTTCCACCAAGTTGGTCCCTCTTTGATGAATCTCGAGAGGATTTTCACTCCCAAGGTTGTATTCATAAGCACATGCTACCTTATTACAATCCCTACTCTTTCTTGTGCACCAATACTACTAGAGTGGAGAAAGAAATTTTATTAGGCTGAATTATACCAGCCTATAGCATTTCTACAACCATACGTTCAATTTCACTCTTTTGGGCATAGGGATATCTATAAGGCCTGATGTTTGGAGGAACACTTCTTGGAATCAAGTGAATAAAATGATCATAATCATGAATAGGTGGGAGACCTTTGGGAGTCTCAAATACATTGGAATGATTGTCCAAGGCTTTTCGGAGATCTAGAGAAATAGTTTATTTTGTTGTTTGAAGCTCTAGTGAGCATAATTATGAAATTACACCTCGTTGTTCTTTCTTCAAAAGCATTGTCATGCCATTAGAGTTGATTATCTTCCCTAGTTTCCCTGTGCTACCCCTTAATTCAATTTCCTTTCCTTCCCAAAAAAGATTCAAGAAGAGTTCTCGAAAATTAAAAACTTATCGTCCCCAAATATTGTGACCATTGGACTCCTAGTACAACATCAACACCACCCATTGGAATGGAAAGCATTGGACTATTAAATACATATTCCCCCATGGTTATCTTGACATTATGACAATTTCCAGAGTCATTTATAGTTCCTCCATTTTCAACCATCATTTAACACTAGTGTTGGATATATAAAGCAATTCAATTCCTTGGTTATCTTACAATGAATAAAATTATGGGTACTACCTGATTAGGTGCTCAGAATTATGCTCAAAAATAAAAGTTGTCATAATGGTGCGGAACCTAAACTACTACATAGTTCTCGTCATCCTGAGTCCGGCGCAACTCGTTTCGCGTGAAACGAACTTCGTATGACTCCAAAAATGAGTTATGTCCACTTTGTCAAACATGTGGATTTTCAAAAAAATGGACAGCCCAGTTAGCAGTTTGTATTGTTGATGTAGCGTTGACTGGGCAAGTTATGTGGCATTTGACTTGGTCAAATTTCCCTCGTCGAATTTCGTTGTGCCAAGTGGCACCTTGGTATTAGTGGAAATTCTGCATTTTTTTTTGGTTGGCAGAGTGGCCAACCACGGGCTAACACGTGGCCCAGCCGGAGGCCGCCACGTGGCAGCCTGGGAGGCCACCAAAAGTTTGCTATCAACTGGGAGGAGGAAGCGGAGATCGAACCCTTGACCTCCCCATGCTAACACAAAGGCTCTACCAACACACCATACACAATGTTTCTTAACCTTATACATTGCAATTTATATTTGAATGACATTCGCGCGTAGTTTGGGAAGAGGGCAAGCCCACGCATTTTATAGACCGCCCATGTGAACACTATGACAGAGGTGGATTGGGGGCCCGGCCGGCAGGGGCGGGATGTTGGCCTTAGCCCCCGGGCACATGGCCCCCCACGTAGCCAAAATTTTCAGAAGTTAAGCGTTAGAGGTCTTTTTAATTATCCCACAATTTCGCTTGGTTTTCGGTGAAATTATCGCTCCGTTAGTGTGCTTGGCGAGCGGAATTGTAGGATGATGCCAGATTTTGGGCAATTTGTGGAGCGAATGGTGGAGAAACTAGGAGAGGTCATAACTTCTCCAATTTTCGACCAAATTGTGGGCAGAAAGAGGCTAGGTAGACATTTTTGGACACTCTAGACTCATTGGAGTAGGTTTCTAAAGCATTTGAGCATTGTAAACACATATTTTTACACATTTGAGCATAATAGAGATGCCCAAGCCATTGGAAGTTGGACCAAGAAGACGTAGCCCAGGAGACGTGAACTCCTTCATCATGTTCATGTTGTGATGTGTTTTTTGGTGATGTTCTATACATTTTTATGTTGTTGTTCAGTCTCTTATTTATGCTAAAATTGCTCATAAAAATTAACATAAAAACTCATTTTTCACTTGCCAAAATCATGAATCCTTAAGTTTGAGGAGGATCTTAGCACAACGAGCTAATATTCTTAATCAAATCACTACCTGAATCAATCAACACTATTACCTTTTTCTTCTTGATATATCCTTATATCTTGAGAGTTTGACAAGTGGTAATTCCCACCAATGCATTACAAGATATGCTCAGATTCATTTCTTCTTTCTCTGGGGTTGGTTCTTGGTGTATATCCTCTTCTTTTAATGTTTCTTGTTCCTTTTCCTCCTCCTCTTCACAATCTATGTAAAATAATTTATTCTCAGCACACTTATGACCTTTAGTGTATTTTCTATCACAATTGTAAAAAACCCTTTTGCTCTTTTTCCCTCCAATTGTGGTCGTGTCAACCTTATTATACGAAATCAATGACTACGAACAGAAGTATCTTCCCTAGACCTAGTGGCCTAGTCTATAACAACAGAAATCGAAGACTATAAAGTTTTCCTTAGAAGAATTGGATAATGGAAAGATGACTTACTTGTGATCTATTGGAAGCTCTTCCCTCCTCTTGACTTGTCAACTCCAACCGTAGATCTGATCGCTATAATTAAAATATACACAAACAAACAACACAAGCCAAAGATCTACAAGTTCTATGTAGCATATCTAAGCATTCTATTCAACGAATCAGCATAGCAATAAAACACATGTACATAAACATAACATAACACGTGTAGTAAAACGATATACTCTTTGTATTAAAATGGAAGGGAGATAGTTTACAACCAAAAGTGGAAGTTGATCCTGTAGAGAACCTCCCAAGTTGACTTGTCCTTCCTTGCCACAATGTACACCTCAAAGCCACCCTAATGCATGGAAATGATAACTCTCTTATGATCAAAGCAACAACATAAGGGTATGATTAGTCTCCAAAATCCAACCATAGCTTGTGGATGGTAGTACATATATAGGATAGGATGGCAGTTTAGAAATCTTATCCATTTACTAATCTAGGATTGAGATCTACTCTTTATGGGAGGATGAAATCAAGGGACAAGAAGGTGAAAACTCCAAGGTAGGGGAGATAGGATTCAAAGTTCTTATCCAAGGTAAATGGTTTTAACAACTCTTGGAAGCTTCTAGAAGAGGAAGCTTCAGGATTCTTCTTATTTTTCCTTAATTTTCTTGGTCAGTGCATCCCTAACAATGGAAGACCTACTTTGTTAGAGCAGATGTAGAACTGAGAAACATGCCACTCAAAGTGTGTCCCTAAGGGGCCAAGGTGTGTTGGGCCTTAAAAGCATTGAAATGAAGCAGCAAAGGTCAGAAACTTTGGTATTTAAGAGATTCATGCTTAGGGATTTATGTAGGGATGATGACAAGGTATTCATGGATGTTGATGGATCTAATTTGTAGGCCTATTGACCAGATGTGACAAAATGGCCTATAACATATTTCCCCCTAAAGCGCAAAGTCTAAAATAGTGGTCAATGATTGAAGTGATTTACCATGTGACAAGTCTGGATCAATAACAACTGGTTAGATCATCATCTGTTACAATACATTAACATCATGATATTTTTTGTCGAGGGAGGCATACCCATACTTAACAATATAAGCTAACATTACATGTACAATGATCAAAAATACATGTCCACTTATGGGAAAGGATGGACCCATGATTGGATGATTGTTTATATGATCATATCCATCACACATTATGATCGTGTATTAATCCTGAAATTGCAGCCCAGATGGTTGGAACTAGATCTGGGGTCTTCTATCTCGTTCACTCGATCGTCCAATGTACAAGTCTAACCATATGAATAAAGGAGTTGAATTCAAACATGGAAGACACCATCTGATTATCGTCCAATGATGTAAGTCATTAACGGGTGTGAGAGAAACCATTGATGATGTTAATGGATCTCAAGGTATTGCAGTATAATCTTTATGGTGTGAATGAATGAGTTGAAGTCGAACAGTTTGTAGTCAAGAGCGAGGAAACTTACCATTGGTGTATGCAAGTCCCAAGGTATTGAAATAAGAGTTTCTAAGTCAGCTTCCGGGATAATGAGCTAATGTCAACAGGAAGTGACCCATCACATGAGGGCCTTGACATATCCCCCATCAACGACATGAAACAGGTATCATGATTCAAGATGAAAAGACTTTGCTGTGGAATTGGTTCAGGAATGATAGACATGAAATGAAGTCTTAAGAGTATCATAGAAGATATTAATTTAATGACTTCTCTTGAACACATCGATGACATTGAATGGAGTTGGCATCATTGACCCAAAATCGAAAATGGAGGCTCTAAATGGTACGATGAACCAAACGACAAGCAAATTTCCCAACCCAACAGCCACGGAGATTAAGTGTAAGAGTGTCATGTTCAAGATAAACTCACTACCATAATAGGTGGAATATCCCACTTTCCCAATTTCCCCAACCATTGCTAGTCATTACCTCTTTATTTTTTAACAAGCTCGAGGAGGATAACATATTCTTGATATGTAAGTTCATCCTTCGGATGAATCCATCTGAGTTTGTTTAACAAATCCCTAAGAAGGAGTGGTTCGTCCCCATCATGTTCGACGAGTCCATCACTATTTGATGCTTGTAAAGAGTCCAATGAAGGTCTGACTCGACATATTTTTCATGTTTAGAGAGTTTGAAAAAGAGGCGGAAAAATAAAACTCCAAAGGCTCATTTTCATAGATAGTCTCTTGAGTCTAAAAAGGAAGAAAATAATACCCAAGAGAACCTCTTAGTGATGTTTGACTAAGTTATTCCTATTTCGTAGTTAGTCTATCTTAGTCCGGAAAAGGGTTAAACGTGTATTAAGTATGCGTCTTTTCATTTACTGTAGTGAGTTCAAAAAGACAAGTGCTTAACAATCTTTTCATATTCAGGGAGTCTAAAAAGAGATGAAAGAGAACTCCTCTTGGAGGAATGAGTGGTATAAAGGGTAACAACTTATTCCGGTCATGATGGAACTGCACAAAATGCATAGAGGTCAAGAGGTTGGCTAATAAGACCACTCATTACAGTGATTCCTTGGGAAAGGGTAAAAAAACCAAGTGAAAGTTTGTGATCAGCCAAGCAGATGGTGATAATGGAATAAGAAACCAAAGGCTCATCTAGAAGAAATAGGCTAATAAAAATGGAATCATGGGAAGTAGGATGAAAATGGTTTCATTTTTACACAATCTTGAAACAGAGAAAAATTGTGCTTGAGAGTGGTTTCATTTTTACACAAGCTTGAAACAGAGAAAATTATTCTTGAAATAAGTTTGCATGCCCTTATGACTCATGCATGCCCCCAGCTTAATGACTCAATTCTAGGTACATTCCCCCCAAGCTTCATTTTATACACCTAAGTAGACTATTGGTTACTAACAGGTGGATGGGATGAAGGTTCATTTGTGAGATCTAGAGAAAGTCTCGACTAGGAATTTACGAGATCTAATCAAAGACTCAGATTAGAAGGGGACCTATTTCATTTTTTAATGAGCTTGAAACAAGAAAAGAACTATGCTCATGACACCTTGTTTCATTTTTTAATGATTTTGACACAAGACAAGGAACTATGCTCATGGAAACTTTTTCATTTTTTTACGAGCTTGACACAAGAAAAATAACTGTGCTCCAGCAACCTTGATCATGACCTTTAGGAGGCCGTGGATTCCAAGAATCTCTCATCATATGGGAGAACAATGTTTTGGGAAAGATACATATCAAGGGATCTAATGGAAAGATCAGGCTCTAATGCTCCCAGTACATGATGCACTACATCACCTACTAGATCAGTGGACGCAAGCCTAGGACATGTTGCCACATAATTAACCTGCGGCAAAGAAGATACCACATGCATACAAGGACCATTTACGGAATCTGGTTGATTGGGAGTCAAATTAGGACCAATAAATGAATGAAGGTCAATGGTCATGATTCTTCCTTCATGCAAGAAACACATCACATGACAGAGTGAAGAGACAAGAGCTCCCATGTCGTAAACATAGTCACGCCCAAGGAGTAAATTAAAATCCAAAGGGCCTTGGAATACCATCAAATATTTATAGACAATTGTTCCTCCCAAAGTAATAGGCAACTGAGGAAGGATCCCTAACGGTTGACTGCCTCCTTTGTTAAAATCCAACAGATTATGGGTAACGGGCATAAGATGCAGAGAACTGAAATCTTACCAAGTAGTTGAGGACATAATACTAACATAGGCACCTTCATCTATGATTGTGCCAGGTACTGCACATTATAAGCATGTACTATTATCTGGAAGGGCACGTAAGGAGGAAGATGATATCCTGCTAGTCGACTCCAATCAAAGGAAGTGACCATACTACTTGGAGGGGGTGTCGTGGGAACAAGACAACTAACTCCTTGTGTTATGGGAACAAGAGAACTACTCCCTTGTGTTGTGAGAATAGGAGGATTCTCCCCCTGTATCATTGGAATGGGAGGATTGCCCCTCCCCCCCCCCAAGTCATTAGAATCTGAAGAAACAAGAAGAACCTGAGTGGTACAAGATTCACTCTCTATGGGAAAGGTACAATCAACTGAAGGTGGAATTGAGTCAACCATTTTCTTAACCGATGGTAGGTAGGGAACAAATTCATGGGATTCACATTTAGAGAGAGTGGGATTGAATGGAGATGGATTTTAATCAATCACTTCATCAACTTGTGGAGAATTGGGAGAAATTTTTCAATAACCAACATGAATATGAGGCTAGGAAGTTGTAAGGTTGTCCAACACTTCTGAGGCTTCATCCATATAAGGACAAAGGTGAATAGGATGATTCCTAAACTTAACTTTACCCTTATTTCCATGAACCTTATCATCACTAGTCGATGATTTATCACCAGCATGATCTCCAAAAGTTGACGACAAAGGTTGATGTGAGCTTGTGGACCACACTTCTAATACCTTAGAAATACCAAGACAATCTCTTAAAAGTTGATCGCCCTTACAAAGCTTGCAAGGGAATTTAACTTTGCAGGGTTGATTGGAAGGTTTCTCCATAATAGTTGTGTTTGGTAGCAATGGTTGCTTGGTTTTCCCCCCTGCTTATTTGGCTTCTTCTTCTTTGCTTCCTAGTTACTAGAATCACGAATTTCACCAGGCAAGGAGGAAGAAAGAGATGAAGAAACAAAAGGTAAAGAAGGAAAAGTGTCAAATTTAGGATAAACTTAAGGTTGATGTTGTTCAGGTGGAGGAGAACATGATTGAGGTGTAGATTGGAACTTTGGAACCATAGTAGTCGAAAACAACCAAACTAGCAAACCGATGGTAAATCTGGGAAGGGACAACATTTCCATATAAGGAGCACCAATATTTTGAAAAGCAAGAAAAGGACTAGGATTCCCGTTAGATGGGTTTCCTTGATTGGTAGACTCGGGAATTGTTGCCATTAGTCTCAACCTAAGATATACTAAGGAGTTGTCTCACGGTAAGGATGTCGTTCCTCGGCCAATTAATTGATTTTAAAAATTAAAGGCACAAAACAAAACAAAGGGGTAACTAGTCAAAATGGTTTACCAAGCAAATTTGAACTATAATATACCACCTTGGAGAACCAAAGATTTACGTACAGGCAGGAAATCTCCATGAATGCTTGTTGGGAAAAGTAATAAGGAGGGGGGAAGTGAATCAATGTTTTAAACTCACTTCAACTTTTTAGTTTCTTATTCTGATTTCTGTACGCTATTGTTATTTAGGAAACAAGCATGTGTATGTGACTGTGATGAATACAAACAACGTATATCCAGATAACTAATTTATCATATATTTCATCCAATGCATCATTACTTCATCATTACTTAAAAAATAACCATGAGCGGTAAGAAGTAGATATATCATCAACACATAAGAATCATATGAACACACATGAACACTAAGATTTTAGGTGGAAACCCAATGTGGGAGAAAGCCATCAATGCCATCGTCTTTGTATTCTTCTTTTATTATAAAGGAAAAAATATTACAATCTTGTATTGGCGCAGACCCGTACCAATACGCAAGCACCCACCTGCAGAAGGGTACAACCTTCTCTCATTCTCCAGCACCCACTGGAAGGGAGCTCCAACCCCCTAATATTGTTTACCGGCTCCTACCGGAAGGGATCTCCTACCCCCTGCACAAATTCTCCAGCTACTAGTGGAAGGAAGCTTCGACTTGCTCACTAAAGGCTCCAACCCTCAACAACTTTGTGAAACATGTTTCAGAATATTTCATACTCGATCCACCTAACTCAAAACATCAAACTTGTAGGCCACATTTCATCATATTTTCATACTGGAACCACTTCCATCATTAAGCTCAAACCAAGTAATAATTCTGAAACCAATCACTGAATCAAATCATCCAATCATTGAAACAACTCAATCATCAAATCAATTACTTAATCTTAGTCAACCAATGCAACAAGAGAAAACCAATTCATATCAAATCATATCAATGCACAACCACTGATAAGTATACCATAACACATAATGTTCATCACAAAAATCAAATGTTGTCACTACAAACCCTGATCAAACATATGTCAGAATGTATACACTACTATTTTGAATAATACTCATGTATGTATGTGCTTCCCATTGAGAATACTTGCGTACAAATCTCAATAACTTACTTTTGAATCTAAATCATCGTCACACTAATCCAATCACTGAATCACATATTGAATTCATCACATACTACTGAACCAAATACATATCACCACATAGTATCATCATCAACATTCAATTCCATAATTAATTCAACCCAATTAGTACTGTCAAACATAGGCTATTATGATAGAGACACCATCGACAGACAACAATAAACAAAACAAAACATATCGGTTGTCATCAACAAGCCATATTCCAAAACCCTATCATATGTATGTGACTTCCACAAAACACATCTGCGTATATACACGCTTACCATTCACAACACCCTCGTACGGATTTTGAACATACTGAAATTACTTGGCAAAAACAACTATCTTGAGACAAACTAGCGTACAAACCTGAAATTACTGAATCATGCCTTCGCTGCTACCACAACACAGACTTTGCAGGCCTTATTGTCACACATTCATGTTAGAGCATCATTATTGCCATAGATCTATCATTGTTAGTTGTAATCACAAACATATCAAGCAAGCATATTCATTACTATTCTTTTATATCTATCGGATTTGATCCATCTCCAAGAAAACCTGGTGCACACCTATTTCAGATCAAATCATTCATAAACAATTCAACATTTGCACACACAACACCTTGATCTCCATCTCCTTATATAGCTTTAACCTTAGCCAATACTTTAGGCCAATCCCTCAGTAATGTCATTGGTATTCTTTGACAGGATCAAGAATCATTTACACATCCATTACTATGGGCCAATACCATGGTAAAGACCCCTGATATCCAAATTACCATGGTGTCGATTATGTACGCTACTTCTCTTCACCATACCTGTGTATGTACGTGATCTTGCTTCACATGACCCGCATATACTTTCTCACATTTTATCTTTGTCATCCATTTGTCTCTGAACTGATATTCCTTTGTATATCACCTATAGCATATGCATAACTTTAATGTTGACATCTCTATCAAGTAGGTCATCATCAAGGACAACACATTAGCCATAATTCCAACAATCTCCCCCTTTGGACTTAATGGAAACTACTTTGGTGTTTGGTTACCACCACTTGTAAATACATCTCTAAACACACCAAGCTTCTCTCCCAAGACATCTCTCCAAACACCAATATTCTCTCCTCCTTGGACATCAAGGGAAAAGGACTGGTTAATGTTGAATGAAGACTTATGAGGATCACTATAGAGTTGATCTGTTGAAGATGAATATTGTACACTGACCATGCTCCCCTTGAGGATATGCTGAAACTTATGAAGATATATAGTAAAAGCACAAGGCTCTATGACACAATCAAATATGACCTTTCCTATCACAAATGACTCATGATTACATCAATTACCGAACGCGGTGAGGTTACATATTACATCAATGTCCCAACATAATGGGATTACATGACTTGACTCTAATAGCCCATGATTGATTTTTACAATGATTTATAACATGGGGCTTTATATGATCTTTATATCAAGAGACAAATATGACCTTTATAACCAAAACCAGAGACCTCAATAGTGAGGTAGAAAGACCATGATAGTCATTAGCATACACCATATAGGAACTTGCAACATGAACATCTTATCGCAACAACATAGATAACAGCATGAACATCCTCATCAACATTACATAGGATAGTGTAGTCATCAATATGTGACCAAATGTGTAGTGTTTCCAAGCATTACCAAGTCGTTGTAGCAAAAACATATCAATAATCATCCTCTTGAATTTGTGTAACCTGCCTTTTCCACATATGTGAAGAGATATAATCAGCAATTTCAATTCCATCATATTATCTTCATGCATCCATCAAAGACACGGAGAACCTTTGACATCAATAATGACCATAGTGTATACTTCATCAAGTGTATTAAGTAGAATTATCACAGCATAAAAAACTTCACCAAAATTCAACTCAAGTAATATAAGATCCCTATATGCAATTCATCCATCATTAAAAACCCATGACATAGAGATAGAAATATGTATGAACTCATCATCGTCAACCAATCGTAGCATAAGCTCCCTTAGTAACCCAACTCCTTGATCTTATATCATACGAAGAGCCACAATCTGTGAACATCAAAGACATATAGATCTCTTGCAACACATCAACATATATGAGAACCAATAATATCACATAGAATATATCAACTTTTCATCTATAGCTCAAGCAACATAGCCATCATCCATAACTTCACCATATGCATCATAGAAAACATAATGGCAGAAGCATGTAAATGTCAACAAGTAGTGAGTGAATCAACAACCATAACATGCACATCTTCTTCATCAAGTGTATCATGTAGGATCATTTTCACTAAGTGAAATTTAAGTAATATATAGTCATCATTCAGGAATTCAGCAACATCAACTATACATTACCAATGATATATATTCACCATAAATCAATATCAACAGCTTCTCTGAGTGCAAAAAAGATCCTCCATGCAATCCATGCATATCAACAGCAATTTTTAAACCAAGCAACATATATCTCCTTATTAATGCCAACAAGCTCCTAAACATCATTATGCAACAATGAGTATTCAAGTGACCATAATGCCAACAATGAACTAATTAGAAGCAAAAACAGATGCTCCCCCTGAACGTGTGCCAACTATTAAATTAACTCCACTTCATCAATCAACAAATTCATCAAAAATCCAAAGCAACAATGGTACTTTGCAGCAATTCATGAACCAATATCATTTCTAATCAACATTTGAGCATCATCATCATAATGTAACCAATAAATGTCAAAACAAGAAATTCAAATAATAACTTATTGAAGCATATCAAAAAATCTCTCTGAGTATGTCTCATTATTTCTTCATCTCATAGAAACATATGCGACTGTCTAGATCGAGACTCACATATATACACATATGTCCTTCAAAGTATCTGCATACATGACAATAAATCCCCCTAAACATATCATATATGTTTCTATTTATTTTTATCTCATCAATGCAGTGTTACCAATATAAGAATCATCAAATGAATATCAAGCCAAACTAAAGAATTATCACTAAGATACTCATGCATAGCTCCCCCTGAGATCATATATTATTGATCTCGTGGACCTGATAATCATCATTTGTTCTTCATGAGATCACGTACCTCACATCACTTTTTTAGCCAATGTGAAAATGGACTACAATGGGAACCATCTTCTTTTACTCTGAATTTGAAGAAGAGGAACTATCCTCCTCATTTTTGTGTGAATTCTTCTTTACTAGCACATATAATTTATCTGGATTTTTGTATCTCCTTGCTATAATCTTTCCAGTTTCTTCATCTATAGCCTTTCATTTAGTTGATGTAAACACAATTATACATCCTTTTTCAGCTAATTGTCATACACTTAGAATATTTTGCTTTAGCCCTTGAACTAGTAATGTGTCAGCTGCTTTTCTATACTTGTCAAGTTTGGATTTCCCTTTTCCTAGAAATTTTACTAGAGCACTATTTCCAAGAATAACCTTACCATCTTTGTTTTTCTTGAGAGATTCAAACTTGTGCTTATCTCCAGTGATGTAATGAGAGCATCCATTGTTTATGTACGATTCATATCCATATTCAAATGAGAAAAGAACAAGACCACACCTTATATGTTCTTCTTCTTTCTACTTATTATGAGAAGTGTTGGTGGATCCATATTTCTCAGGTCTTTTGGTAACAATATTCTTATTTGGTTGCTTGTTGTGTTGTCTGTGGAGGTTCATTCATTTGTTCCTACATTCTTTTGCCACATGCCCAAACTTGTTACATGCATAACATCTCATACGACTAGAAAATGGTGTAGAGGAATCATAATATTTTTGTTTCATATTCCTTCTATTACAATTGATATCTTTGTGACCAAATATGTTACAAGAAAAACAATATCCCTTAAAGAAAATTGAGTACCTAGGATATGATGATCTTCCTATGAAGTGGTTATTTGCTTGAGATGAAAACAATATGCTTCTGCAATTAGCTGCAATATGTCCATAATTATGACATATAAAACATTCAACATTATTGATCAAAGGAGAGAGTCGATTAATGTTTCTATCATTGGGAGTAAATGATTTCTTTTGAAAATTCATCTTCCTTGGATGTTGATCTGGTTGATTTCTTATCTCTTTGACAACAATTTCATATTTTGTCTTGTTATCCTTCAAGATCCTTGTACAAGATTGTGAACTAGATTCTCCTTTTACAGTCTCCTGACAACCAAGACCAGAGTTAATAGAAGGAAACCTTTGATTACTAAGAATGTTATAAAAAATATTAGTACTATCTTGAAATCTCAAGTGTTTATCATTTTCATCTGATTTAACTTTTAAAATTTTTACCTTAACCTCCATTATTTGGTGTTGTTCTTCCTTTACCCGATACAACTTCCTCGTTCCTTCTTCAACCTTTCTTCCTTCTTCCAATAGCTCCTTTAATTCGATGATCTCTTCTTCAACCCATTCTATTGTTCTTCAAATACTTTAAGTATCTCTTCATTTTGCTTGTTTGACTTTTCAATATTAGCTTTTAGAGAGACGATCTTAATTTCAAGTCCTTCACAATATTGTTTAGATTCTACTGCAGCATGATCCTCGTTATCATATGCCTGCAACTTCCTCTTAAGATTAATAATCCTTTTCAAAGAAAAATCAATTTTTCTTCTAAGATTAAGAACTTCCTCTAACCCGTCTTCTTCTAAATCAATAACTCCATTTGACATAACAAACTTATCATTATTTTCCTTATAAATAAGATTTCCTGTTGGTTCTCCTGATGAACAATCTTCCTTTGTTTTTCCTTCATGGATTTCTTGAAGACTATCCGATACTTCCTTCGCAATTTCATAGTGCATAATATTTCCTAATGCTGAATTAGGTATGCTACCAAAGATTTCATTTAATTCTACATTATTTTTTTGTAATTCACCTAATGGAGGGGTTTTAATGCAACCATTACATAGTAAATTCCAAACATGAGATCCCAGATTCATTAATTTAGACAACATCTCTTCTTTCCATTCCTGATAGTTATCATTACTTAGCATAAACTTACCTTTATTCTCCATTACTTTTGACTTGCCTTGTTCTTCTACTTCTAGGGCCATCATTTTTTAATGTGTTTTCTCTTTAGAATTCTTATTTTCACTTTTACCCATGAGAGCAATTTCAGTTGATTCACTATCATCATTATACATAGACAAGGAAATGGACCACAATTAGAACAAAAACATGTACCTCATAATTCTTTGTTATTATCTTCTTCGTTCTTGATCAACATAAAATGGGGTGTTTCTGAAATTGAATATTTGCTAACATCTAAATATCTATAACCGTAATTGTCTCTCATATATTTCTTTCACAATTTTCTTCAATAGATTTCTTCCCTCGAGCAACCTTCTTCTTTTGCTTCTTTTCAATTTCTTATTCTAATTTATGTACGTTAATGTTATTCCGGAAACAAGCGTATGTATGCGACTGTGATGAATACAAACAACGTATATCTAGATAACTAATTTATCATATATTTCATCATCATTTCATCTTTATCCAGTGCATCATTAATTCATCATTAATTAAATATAACCATGAGCAGTAAGAAGTAGATAAATCATCATCACACAAGAATCATATCAACACACATAAACACCAGGATTTTATGTGGAAACCCAATGTGGCAGAAAAACATTGTTGTTGTCATCTCTGTCTTCTTATTTTATTATAAAGGAAAACATCTTACAATCTTGTACTAGTGCAAACCCATATCAGTACGTAGGCACCCACTTTCATAAGGCTACAACCTTCTCTCATTCTCCAGCACCCACTAGAAGGGAGATCCAACCTCCTAATCTCGTATATTGGCTCCTACCAGAAGGAAGCTCGTACCCCCTACAGCAATTCTCCAACTACTACTCGAAGGAAACTTTGACTTCCTCACTAAAGGCTCCAACCCTCAACACCTTTGTGGACCACGTTTCATAATATTTCATACTGGATCCACCTGACTCAAAACTTCAAACTTGTAGGCTATATTTCATAATATTTTTAGATTAGACACACTTCCATCATTAAGCTCAAACCAAGTAACAATTTTGAAACCAATCACTAAATCAAGTCATCCAATCATTGAGCCAATTCAATCACCAAATCAATCATTGAATCTTAGTCAACCAATGCAACAAGAGCAAACCAATTCATATAAATTCATAACCACTGATAAGTATACCATATCACATATTCTTCATCAAAGAAATCAAATGTTGTCACTACAAACCTTGATCAAACATATCTCAACATGTATACCCTACTATTTTGAATCATACCCGCATATGTACGCGCTTCCCTTGAAGAAGACCTGCATACAAATCTCAAATAACTAAAACCTGAATCTAAATCACTGTCACACTAATCCAATCATTGAATCACATACTAAATCCATCACAAGTTTTTGAACCAAATACAGATCACCACACAATACCATCATTAACATTCCATTCCATAATCAATTGTTATTATGATAGAAACATCATCGACAAGCAACAACAAACTGAACAGGACTTATCAGATGTCATCAACAAGCCATACTGCAAAACCTTTCGTAATCATGATATTTGGTTTTTAATGTCAAGCTTACAAAATATTGGAATTTTAACCCTAAAATGAAAAAAAATAATGTTGCATCACCACTTTACAAAATTAGCATGAAAATCATGATTTGATGCAAGCTCCAAAAAAATGAGAACTTTGTAAAGTTCTCGTTGATTTGGTAACATTGTTAAATTTCACTTGTGGCGAAATATCTCTTTAGAACTCTCTCTTTGATTTCCTACTCTTAAGACACTCTTAAATGCCTACATCTAAGCATTAAGATGACTAAACCAAAATGACCAAGTATACCTCTGCATGATTTTTTTTTAAATAACATCTAAAAGCTTATTATATTAAATTATTTATTGTTAGAATCTATTGAGAGTGAATAATTTTGTTGTGTAAGAGGAAGGGAAATACATAATATGTCTTAAGATTTTTTTCCCGTGTAGCCTGGTGCACACTTCTCATCCAAGCACCCTTTGCTTTGTTCCCCTCTTTGTTAAATATGGATCAAGGTTTGGGAGGGCCCTCATCTCCCCTCCTTCCCCCCATCGTCCTATCTAGACATAACGACATCAAATGTCGTTATCGCTGGACGGCACATTTCCAAAGGCCAAATCCTCCAAATTTTTGAAGAAGATCGATGGCCCCAAAGTTTGAAAATCATGGGCTTATTGGCTAGTTTATGAGCTTATGGCCCTCTTTGATATCCCTATGGGCATGGATCGATAAGAAATAGACACCCAAAATTAAAAATAAGGTTTCAACGTCATTTTGCGAATGAGGGTTTTACACCTTCTTGTTAGAATACAAAGCAAATCAGGATCTCATCTTCAAGAATAACCCCTAGTTCATGGGAGCCCAAGGATTATATTTGGACCATTGGATTCCAGATTTTAGTCGTGGATGTGATGTTCTAGCAGCAACCCCAATATGGGTCAAGCTTCCCTTCTTCTTGATACATTGTTGGAACAAGGAAACTTTCAAGGGTATAAGAAATGCCCTTGGCAAATGCATCGACTGAGCTGAGCTAAAAGAAGGATTGCAAACCTATGCAAGGACTTGTGTGGAGGTGGACCTAAACAAGGGTTACTGGCATCAATAGATATAAACCTAGATAATTGGTCTCACATACAGGAAGTTGATTACGATCAACTTCCATTTAAATGCAAGTTTTCTCATGAATATGGAAATTTCGCAAGCAATTACAAGAAGAAGGTAGGAGAGTAGCGAAGCCTGATGATGAAGAAAAATGGGAACAACAGAAAAGAAAAAGAGGCCTTACATGGATGAACAACCAAGCTCCTCCTTAAGTGACCACATGGCGAAAAGGGAAAGGGCCCCTGTCTCCAAAAAAGTAAAGGTTGACTCTCAGAGAAGGAGCCTCTATTAGTAATAACAAAACATCCCCAAATCCAAACAATAGCTTCGATATCTTGAATTAGTTTTCAAGATAAGTGGAAATTCCAATTGCTACAGTTATAATGGAGAAGGCCCCAAGCCTCACTAAGCCGTTTTCTCCTACAATGCAAAAGGGGATGCTTCCCCTTAAGTGTCTGATCGTTACAGTCTGGTACCAAGATCTAGTCCTAGATGAGCTAACCTCATTATAAGAATGAGGACTGTGAACATGAAAAATGCCCCTTCTATATTGAGATAGAAGCAAGGAATGATTTGATTTGATGGTATACTCTAGGTATATGTTTACTCCGACAATTTCTAATTAAGAAAAAATGGTCAGATTCTTCTTATCTTCTTGGAGGAACATCTGGTTTGGGCTCTGATAAATGAAAGTTTAAAGTTAAATATCTATTAAAAAAGTAAATTTTGACCATTCTCCTGCTATAGGAGACAAATATGGGGAACGCGAGTCCCTCCAAAAGTTGTCAAAATTATGGAAGGATTTTTATCTTTGAGTGACTATTTCGCATGTGGCTTTTAGGGGACTCCGTTCTATTTGTTCTACCTATGTTTTCAAGTTGAATGACTCACATTCCATGTCTCATTGGTTGGTGGTTTGCTCGTTTCATCTCCCATAAAATAAGGTGTATAATTTCCTCTAGTCGGTCTTTTTAGGTTCCATTTATACTATATAATTCATTTTTGCTCTTCATCTTCACTCAGATAACTCTTGACAATGGAACCGGTTAGTGGCTCTAAAACGTTGACATAAAATATTATATCTATGGATATTCATTCTCAAATAAAAAAGGTGTATAGTATTGTTAATGTATATCTGCTTGTTCATTATACATAAATTGTTATGTAACCAGATCACAAAACAAAAGAAAAGATAGATCAACGACTTGAAAATAAGCCTCTTCGAAGGGGAAACATCCTTTTACATCACATAAATGAACAATTCTTGGATGATTCAAATGACAAGACCTCCTTGGTATATATAGGAGTCTCGGGGGTCACAATATAACTAGGACCTACATAACATTAATAATGTAAGGGCACAACAATAACCATAGTGAGCTTCTATGGGGCACAACAATAACAATATGGGGGCTACACTAATATAATAGGGGCCTAACATGCCCCTTTCCTTCCAAAAAGTGTTGTCCTTGATGCTTGAGTAGTTCTAGATGCTTCTCAATAAAATACTCATCCTCCTGTGTGGAGTCTTCAACACGTAAGCTCTTCCACTTAACGAGATATTCTGAAATTGACCTGTTTCGTAGTTGTCGGATTCTTGTTTCTTTGATTGCTTCATGACACAATATGATTTTTCTTTCCTCTTCAAGTCCCAAAAATATAGTTTAAATTGGGATCTCGTCACCTATAACCTTATTTAAGCATGAAACATGGAAAACTAGGTGTACTCGTGAAGATGCAAGAATCTCCAATTTGTAATCCATAGTACCAATATTTTGTAACACCTTGTAAGGGCCATAACACTTGGGTGATAATTTATTATTCTTCTTAGCTTGGTTGAGGGACATGTGTTTTTATGGTTGTAGTTGTAAAAATACCCAGTCGTTGACATTAAAATTTCTTTCACTGCGATGTTAATTTGCTTGTTGTTTCATTTGATTTGTGCCAGAGTCAGGTTATCCTTTAAGAGTTGGAGAACTTGTTGTTGATGCTTGATTTGATATTCCACTACTTGAACCTTATAATTGTTTCTTAATGATGATATGATGGACGGTGGATGATATCCATAAAATGCCATAAATGGGGTCATTTTTGTTGCAGTATGCAAGTGTTAGACCACCATTCTACCAAGGGTAACCACTTCATCCATTTTGTTTGGTTATAATACACAAAGCAACAAAGATATCATTTCAAACATTTGTTCACTAGCTCAGTTTTCCTAATCGATTGAGGATGATAAGATGAGCTATGAGCTAATTGAGTACCAAGATAAGAAAATAATTTTGTCCAGAAAATTCCAGTGAAAATGGGATCTCCATCACTTACAATAATATTTGGGTTTCCATGTAGCTTTTCACTGCATTAGTAAGTCTATCAACTACCACCATGATGACATTCTTTCCTTTAGACTTGGGTAAACCCGTGATAAAATCCATTGACAACTCTTCCCAACGTTGACTTGGAATGGCTAATGGTTGTAAGACACATGGGGTCTTAACTATCTCAACTTTATTTTATTGGCAAGCCAAACATTCCACCACAAACTTTTGAATATTAGATTTAAATCTATCCCCAAAAAATTCCTTTCTGACCCTAAGGTAACTTTTTAAAAATCCTGAGTGCCCTCCTATAGGAGAGGTGTGTAATTACAAAATAACCTTTTGTTTAAGTTGGGAGTTCTTGCATAGATATAAGCAATCTTTGTACCACAGTGAATCATTTTTCCAAATAAACAAATCAGATGCATTGGGGTCTTGTTGCAACTTTTGAATGAGTGTCCATACCTCTTCATCATTCTTCCATTCCTACCTTGCTTAAGTTATTCAATCATGTTGGATAATAGAAATGGCACATAATAATGCTTCCACATCCTCATCCCTTCTTGAGAGTGCATCTGCAACAACATTTTGCTTCCCTTTTTTGTAGATGATTTCAAAGTCATAACCCAACATCTTTGTGATCCATTTTTGTTGCTCTTCTAAAGATAATATTTGTTCCAAGAATTATTTAAGACTATCATGATATGTTTTTACCTTGAAGTGTCTTCCCATTAGGTAAGGATGATTTCTTCAGTGCATGTAGGATTGCCAATATTTCCTTCTCATAAATAGGTTTCAATAAATATTTTCCATTGATTATATGATTTTCAAAGACAATGGGTCTTCCTTCTTGCATTAAAACATTGCCAATCCCGTTTCTTGAGGCATCACATTCCACAATAAAGGTTTTTGTGAAGTATGGTGTAGTTAATACTAGAGCTCGCATATTGCCTCTTTAAGATATCCAAAGGCCTTAATTGCTTGTAGAGTCCAACAAAATGCATCTTTCTCCAGTAATGTTGTTGGGGGTGTTGTTATCTTCCCATAATTCTTAACAAGCTTGCGTTAATACCTTGTCAACCAGAGAAATCTTTGAAGATGCCTTAAGTTTGTGGGGATTTTCCATTCCTTGATGGCTTTAATCTTGTTAGTGTCTGCCTTAACACCCTCATGGGATACAATATGACCCGGATATTCCACTTCATGTACCCCAAAGAAACATTTGAAGAGTCTAGAATACAATTGTTTATCCTTCAATAGTTTGAGCACCCTATCAACATGTTGAACATGGTCTTTCCAAGACCTGCTATAAATTAGTATATCATCAAAAAAAATACTAACACAAATTTTCGAAGGAAGGGTTTGAAAGTGGAATTCATCAAACCTTGAAATGTGGAAGGCACATTAGTAAGGCTAAATGACAAGACTGAAAATTCATAATGACCTTCATGAGTTCTAAATTATGTTTTTGGAATGTCTTCTACCTTCATTCTAATTTGATGATATCTTGAATAGAGATCCAATTTGGTGAAGTAAATTACTCCATGTAGTTCATCCAACAATTCATTAATGAAATGAATGGGAAAATTATCTTTAATAGTGAGCGTCTTGAGCTCTTTATAATCCAGACACATGCGCCATTATCCATTTGTAACACCCCTGATGAAAGTTCCATGTAAAAATATATATAAGGCCACCGTGATGGGACACATATTCCAAGCTGAATGGTGGGGGAAACATCCTAATGGGTGTTGATTCGGTTTATTATGGCTAAGGAAATTGGCAAAGGCTTTGGAAAGGCATGAGGCACTTATTGGCATTTTATTTATGAAAATAATGGAAATTAGGAGAAAATGAAGGTGAAAGGTCACAAGTTGCATGTGAGGAGAAAAATGAAGGAAAATAATGGAAAATGCAGAAAATAGAGGCCTCGTTAATAAAAAAGCTTATGAGGATCAATGGGTAAGGCTTGATCAGTTCACTTTCATATCTCTCTCATTATTCTCTCTCTCTCATACTATTTGACACTTAGAGTTTTCTTCGAGCACTTTGGCATTGGAGTAAGAAAGGAACATAAGGAAAGAGGAAGCAAAGATCAAGCAAGGAAAGGCAGGATCAAGCAAGTACAACAAGCTTCATTGTTGGTATCAACTTGCATGTGTATTTTCCTTACTAGATTTGGCATGCGTTGGATTGTGTGTGTTTCTTTTCTACCATGGATGGGTTTTGCCAAGTGTGACAATATTTTCAGCCTAGCCTTGCCATTTCCTGATAGCTTTAATGAGATGGGTTCTCTCATTCGGTTTATGTGGGATGGCCAGATTGGATTCGAAACTGAGTGGGGTGGATCTCTAAAATGACAAACACATGGTGTAGTGGTCCCTGAACCAGATTGAGGATGCACGAAGGCCTTGGCCTAGTAACCCATGAACCAGACTATGGGTTGTGGTAAAGCCAGATTGTGTGCCTCAGTGGGCCTAGGAATCCTTGCTGATGAATGGCAAGAAATACGGTTAAGCCAAGAGGTGGATTTTCTCTCTGTTGGGCCTAGTGATTTCGGGATGGAATGCACGATATAGCCTGGAGAGTATGTCTCGGTGTAGGGCCTAGTGATCCTTGGATCAAACTTCGAATGCATGATAAAGCCTGAGAGACTAGGAGGCACTCAAATTCCTCACGGTGTAGGCGGAGAACTTTGGTGGCATCCACATTGATTGGTGTTTTCTGATGTGTTCTATGAGTCCCACATTCATGCTTGGAATATGGCACGGGGGTGATTGGCTAAAGAGAGACTTGGCTCAGCCAATCTATGGTCGAGTGGAACATCACCAGTTGGTTCATTGCATTGATTAATGAGAAATTCATTCCATTGATTTTCTCGTGTAAATTTACTGGTGCATATATGGATTTTGATGGCTGATATGTTTATTATATTTTTGCTCATATTATGCTCGTTATATGCACATTTTATGACAACATCTATGTATGACTCTTAGCATGTTTTTACTTGTATATGAATGGATAATGTGTCTATGACCTCATAGATGAATATGCAGCAAATGACAAGAGGGGACAATGGTTTATAGTGATTCTCATATAAGTATGAGATCCCTACGCTTAATTCTGTTGTTTACACATGTAGGTTACAAGTCGATGATATGTTTGATGAAATGTGTTTCATGGCTAGTAGGGGTTTGGTTAAGGTCGTGTTGAGATTATTGCTTTTGCATCATTGTTTCCCTGTACTTTTATGGATTTCAAGCTATCATTCCATTATGGGTAGTGGTTTGAGCTTTGGGCCTAGAAAAGTGGCTAAAATCCTGGGGTCTCTCACACAAAACTGGCAAGTTTGGTCCACAGTCGCTGGCATGCAAGCCTATGAAAGTGACTTTAGGCCTCTGGTCACTCCCTTGCCCATATCATGAGAACAACTATGGCCTCAGAATCCATAATAGTAGTGGGACCCAAGGACAAGCTGTTTGAGTGGCTGACTTGTCTTCTGAGGGTTCTGTTGATGATGTTGGATGACTATGTGTGATGTTTCGTCGATTCCACTTCCTTAAGGTCACCTAGGAGGTCGAATATGATCATAATATCCTCTCGTCTCATGTTTACCCTAATTGGCATGGTTACTTGGGTGGATGTGGGAGGAGGGTGTTACAGATTGGTATCAAAGCATGGTTCAACTCTCGGACTAAATGAGTTGAATGCATTAGTCATGCATGCATGTCAATTGCATGTGTGTCTCCTACACTTGAATTTCATGTTCTTGTTGCATTTGCTTGATGATTGATCATGGTTGTAGTAAGGTTGTCATGAGAATTTGATGTTGATTTTATGGAATGCATCGTCATGAGTATATGATTGGTTACATATTGTTTCATGTCGCTTACATGATTGATTTTATGTCGCCTACTTACATCCTTGTATGTTAGGCTACATTCTTGTAGGTTTGATTACATGTATCAGTATTGTAGGTTGATTACAAGAATTGATCGCTTATGCTCAACTACATGTGTTTATGTGTATGTGTAGTTGATTTTCCATTTCTTATGCATGTTGATCGTTGCATGTGGCAATGTGTACAGTGGATTAATGGTTGTTGTCATGCATGAGGTCATGGTTTTTGAAGTTGATAAGGTCATGCATTGATGACGAGACTCTAGCTAGAAGGATGTGTGTATGGTTTTGTACAGATGTGTTATATGTCTATATGTAGTCATTATGTATGTATGGTCTTAGTTATAGTTATGCATGAATAGTAGGTCAGACATGTCTTGTGAAGTCATTGTATGAAATTTAGGTCATTATGGTGCTATTGGAATGTTATGATGATAATGTGTTGAATGAGGTAAAGCAGGAGATGTAGATCATCAAAGTGAAGTTGCAACATTAGATCTCGAGGCGAGAGCATGTCGTCATACAAGTTTGTACGTTGGGTATGTAGGTATGTAAGTTAAGGATTGATATATGCATTAGGGTTATATACATTAGGTTTATGTACATGCCTTTTGATGTTATGGTTACATACATGATAGATTGTAGTAAATTAGTGTAGTCATATGCACATGTCAAATAGTCATGAATGATAGTAATCTATGGTTGTATGCATTGTTATTGTTGTTTTAGGTTAGATAACTTAATGATTATGTTATATGTTGTTGATAAGGTATCTTATAGGTTAACTTGTTGTTATATGTTATTAACTTGATGATTAGGGTTATTTCATTGAGATCTTGATGTTGTAATTTTGTTATGAACCAGCTCAAGAAAAGATAGAAAATATAGATCAACGACTTAGAATTCAGCCTCTTCGAGGGGGCAGCCTCCTTTACATTACATAAATGAACAATTCTTGGATGATACAAATGATAAAACCTCCTTTATATATATAGGAGTCTAAGGAGTCACAATATAACCCAGCCGACCTAACAATAATAATATAAAGCCACAAAAATAATAATAGAGGGATTCTATAGGGCCCAGTAATAACATTATGGGGACAATAGGGGCACAACAATATTAATAAGGGGTACACTACAATAGTAATGGGGTAATCACTAGTATTATAGGGACCCAACATGCCCCTCTCCTTCAAAAAAGTGTTGTCCTCAACGCTTGAGTAGTTCTGGATAGTTCTGCATAAAATTCTCATCCTCCCATGTGGAATCTTCAGCGGATAAGTTCTTCCACTTGATAAGATACTCTGAAATTGATCGATTTCGTAGCTGTCGAGTTCTTGTTTCTGTGACTGCTTCCTGTTGCAATATAATTTTTCCTTCCTCATCAAGTTCTGGCAATATTGTTTTTGAACTGGGAGCTTATCGCCTATAACCTTCTTTAAACATGAAACATGGAAAACTGGGTGCAATCGAGAAGTTGCAGCAAGCTCTAATTTGTATGCCATAGTACCAATCTTTGCAACACCTTGTATGGACCATAATACTTTGGTGATAATTTATTATCCTTCTTAGCTTGCTTGAGGGACATTTGCTTATATGGTTGTAGCCTTAAGAATACCCAATCACCTACATCAAAACTTCTTTCACTGCGATGTTGATCTGCCTGTTGTTTCATTCTATTTTGTGCCAACATGAGGTTATCCTTTAAGAGTTGAGGACTTGTTGTTGATGTTCGATGTGATGTTCCACTGCTTGAACCTTAGAATTTTCTCTTAAATATGATGTGATGGATGGTGGCTGATATCCATAAAGTGCCATAAATGGGGTCATTTTTGTTGCTGTATGGAAGAAAGTGTTATACCACCATTCAGCCAGAGGCAACCATTTAACCCATTGTGTCTGTTTATCAGATACAAAGCAACGAAGATATCCTTCCAAACATATGTTTACTATCTCAGTTTGCCCATCAGATTGAGATGATAAGATGAGCTATGAGCTAACTGAGTACCAAGACAAGAAAATAATTTTGTCCAAAAATTTCCATTGAAAATGGGATCTCTGTCACTTACAATAATCTTTGGGTTTTCATGTAGCTTTTGAATTGTTTCCATAAATGCAGTAGAAATTGCACTGGCTTTAAATGGATGTGATAATGCACAAAAGTGTTTATACTTGGTAAGTCTATCACCTACCACCATGATGACACTCTTTCCCTCAGACTTGGGTAAACCTGTGATAAAATCAACTGAAACCTCCTCCCAACATTGGCTTCGAATGGATAAAGGTTGTAATAGACCCGGTGTCTTAATTGTTTCAACTTTATTTTGTTGGCAAACCAAACATTCCGTCACAAACTTTTGAATATCTGATTTAAGGCCATCCTAAAAGAATTCCTTCTTAACCATGTGGTAAGTTTTTTAAAATCCTAAGTGCCCTCCTAAGGGAGAAGTGTGAAATTCCATAAGAATCTTTTGTTTTAGCTAGGAATTCTTACAGAGGTATAAGCGATCTTTGTACCATAATGAATCATTTTGCCAGCTAAATGTATCAAATGTATTGGAATCTTATTGTAACTTTTGAATAAGTGTCCAAACTTCTTCGTCATTCTTCCATTCCTCCCTTGCTTCGTTTATCCAATCTGGTTGGATAATAGAAATGGCGCACAAAAATGCTTCCACATCCTCATCCTTTCTTGAGAGTGCATCTGCGACCACATTTTGCTTCCCTTTTTTGTAGATGATTTCAAATTCATAACCGAAAATCTTTGTCACCCACTTTTGTTGCTCTTTAGAGGATAATCTTAGTTCTAAAAAGTATTCAAGGCTATCATGATCCGTTTTTACCTTGAAGTGTCTTCCCATTAGGTAGGGTCGCCATTTCTTAAGTGCATGGAGTATTGCCAACATTTCCTTCTCATAAATAGCTTTGTGTGAAAACTTTCCCTTGATTGGACGACTTTCAGAAGCAATGGGTCTTTCATCTTGCATTAGAACAGCACCAATTCCATTTCCTGAAGCATCACATTCCACAATAAAGGTTTTTGTGAGGTTGGGTGTAGCTAAGACCAGTGCTTGTCACATTGCGTCTTTAAGATGTTCGAAGGCCTTTGTTGCTTTTGGAGTCCATGAAAATGCATCTTTCTTCAATAATGTCGTTAGAGGTGCTGCTATTCTCCCATAATTCTTAACAAACTTGTGATAATACCCTGTCAACCTGAGAAATCCTCGCAGATGCTTTATGGATGTGTGGATTTTCCATTCCTTAATGGATTTATCTTTGCTAGGGTCTACCTTAACTCCTTCATGAGATACAATATGACCTAGATATTCCACCTCTTGTACTCCAAAGAAACATTTGGATCTTTTTGCATATAATTGTTTCTCCTCCAATAGTTGTAACACCCTGTCAACATGTTCAACACGATCCTTCCAAAACTTGTTGTAAATTAGTATATCATCAAAAAATACTAACACAAATTTTCTAAGGAATGGTTTGAAAATTGAATTCATCAAACCTTGAAATGTTGAAGGTGCATTGGTAAGGCCAAAATGCATGACCAAAAATTCATAATAACACTCATGAGTTCTAAATGTTGTTTTCGGAATGTCTTAATTCTTCATTCTGATATGATGATATCCTGAATGAAGATCCAACTTGGTGAAGTAAATTGATCCATGCAATTCATCCAGTAATTCATAAATGACAGGAATGGGAAACTTATCTTTGATAGTGAGCTTGTTGAGCTCCCTATAATCCAAACACATGCGCCATGTTCCATCCTTCTTATGCACCAATACTACTGGAGCAGAGAAAGAACTTTGACTCAGTTGAATTATACCACCCTCTAGCATTTCTGCAACCATACGTTCAATTTCAATCTTTTGGGCATAGGGATATATGTACGGCCTGATGTTTGGAGGAACACTTCCTGGAGTCAGATGAATAGCATGATCAAGACCACAAATAGGTGGGATACCTTTAGGAGTCTCAAATACCTTGGAATGATTGTGCAAGACTTTTTGGAGATCTAGAGAAATAGATGATTCCAATGGGGAAACATCTAGCGAACATAATTGTGCAATGACACCTTTTTGTTCCTTTTTTAGAAGCTTTGTCATACCGTTAGAGTTGATTATCTTTCCTGGATTCCCTGCAATACCCCTTAATTCAACTTCCTTTCCTTCCATAGAAAATTTCATGAAATGTTCTTCAAAATTAAAAGCCATTGTACCCAAGGATTGTAGCCATTAGACTCCTAATACAACATCAACACCTCCCATTGGAATGGAAAGCATTGGGCTAGACAATACATATTCTCCCATGGATAGCTTGATATTATGGCACTTTCCAGAGCCATTTATTATTCCTCCATTTGCAACCATCACTTGAAACTCTCGTGCTAGATATAAGAAGCAATTCAATTCTTTTGCTACCTTACAATGAATAAAATTGTGGGTACTTCCTGAATCAATCAACACTATTACCTTTTTTTTCTTGATTTGTCCTTTTATCTTAATGGTTTGAGGAGTGGTAATTCCTGCCAATGCATTACAAGATATGGTCGGATTCATTTATTCTTTATCTAGGTTTTGTTCCTGGAGTATATCCTCTTCTTTTGACCTTTCTTGCTCCTTTTCTTCTTCCTCTTCACAATCTATGTAGAATAATTTCTTCTCAGCACACTTATGACCTTTAGTGTATTTGCTATCACAACTACAACAAAGCCGTTTTGCTCTTTTTTCTTCCAATTGTTGTGGTGTCAACCTTACAGGTTGTGGAAGACTAGGGGCAACAACACTTCCATCTTTATAGTTTGAGTGGTATGCTTCCTCGTTGCCATAATTTTTCTTTCCATTTTTCTTGCTAACCTGAATGCCTTCTCTAATAAATTAGGTTCCCAAAGGCGAACATCATGTTGGATATTATCCTTTAAAGACCCTATGAACACATCAATCCTATGCTCCTCTGGAATATCTTTTACCCTTATGTTCAATTTTTGGAACTCCTCAATGTGCTCCATTATTGAACCCTTTTGTTTGAGACTTATCAATTGGCTAAAAAAAGTGTTGCTTTTTGTATCCTCATAATGTGCTATCAATTCTTCCGTAAAAATTGTCCAAGTGATAAATTGTTTACGAGAGCAAAGCCATTATACCATACAAACTGATTTGGTTCCAAATATAAAGTTGCCATACTACCTTTTGTGTGTTTTGCACATTATTGAGATCGAAAAATTGCTCCATCTGTAATAACCATGTTGCAGGATCCTTGCCATCAAACTTCCTCATATCGATTTTTGGAATATGATGGGTCTTCGATCCCACATTAGAGTCTATGGAATCATGATTAACATTTCTTTTGTTCGCATCATGAGTTTCCTTTACTACCCTTTCACCATTAGTAAGTATTTCTTGTAGAAAATTTGTCAAATCTGTCTTCAAATCTGCCATGCCCATCTTCAAATTTGTGTTCAAATCTATCTTCAAATTTTCCATCTTAGCTTCCATGCCATTCATCTTAGCTTCCATGCCATTTATCTTAGCTTCTGTTAGCTTTTGTGAGAGTGACATTTGTTGCACTTGGTCTTGTAATTTTGATATATCATGCAGCATTTCTTCCTCTTCTTCATGAGTCATGCTAGAGCTTTCAGGTTGCTTACTAGGTGTTTGCATTTTCTTTCCTCGGGGAATCAATTACTGATAATAATGCTCTACTATTCCCTTTGAATTCCTTCAAAATAATTTTTCAAACCAAGCTTAAGCAAGAATTTAAAAAAATCTACACCTTTTTTCACTTTGTAGGAGCTCGATACTCCCTCTGATGTATCTCTGTAATTTCATATCATCCAATTTTGAAATTGCGACCTACAGTAGTCCTCTGTGTCCTCTTTCCAATGCCACCAATCTGATCCAAATTGGATTCTCCAAGGAAGAGTTATGCCAAATCTCCCACAATGACCTGATTATAGACTAGTTCAGTAGAGCGAACTGGTACGACGTGCCACGTGTCCCTGTTTCGACCTTTGGCTCTAAAAAATATACACAAGAAACTATAGTCTACCCTCTTTCTGTACCTTCTTACAAAATTTCAATCCAATTCTCAGAGAGAAAATTATGACGATTTTCCCCAGGTCACCTGTTTGGAATGTAATTCAGGAGTCTACACAAAGACCAACTTGCTCAGATCATATCTCCGCAAATATAGCGCGAAAAACTCTGAATTTTGGACCCAAGGTTCGGTGCGATTTCGTCTCAAATAGGCTTTTTTTTCAATTCTGAAACATCGTAGAAAAAAAGTTATAGGTAAAATGCCAAGATGGCCTATTTGGAGCAACGAAACCATAGAATCCAAAAGCTCTGATACCAAATGTTATGAAACTAGCTCACAAAAAGATAGAAAAGATAGATTAACGCCTTAGAATTTGGCCTCTTCGAGGGGGAAACCTCCTTTACATTACAGAAATGAATGATTCATTGATGATTCAAATGACAAAACCTCTGTTCTATATATAGGAGTCTAAAGAGTCACAATATAACCCAGCCGACCTGACAATAATAATATAAAGGCACAAAAATAACAATAAAGGGATTCTATGGGGCACAATAATGACAATATGGGGAAAATATGGGCACAACAATATTAATAAGGGATACAACTACAATAGTAATAGCGTAATCACTAGTATTATAGGGACCTAACAGCTAATGCATTACTATTTGGGACTAGAAGTCTAGCAAGGACCTGATGAGATTTATCTGAGTCATGGGAAGTATGTGATCAAGATGTTGAAGAGGTCTGACATGATGGATTGCAAACCAATGACAACTCCAATGATAACAAACTTGAAAATGCCAAGGAGTTTTGAATCGAGCCTGTGGATCCTTCCGAGTATAGACAATTAAATTGCTCACTAATGTACTTGGTGAATACTCAACCAGACATATGCTATGTAGTAAATGTTCCCATTCAATTCCAAGTGGAGCCAAAGCATGATCATTGCATAGCAGCAAAACATATTTTGAGATATTTGCGAGGAACCATCCACTACTGCTTGAAGTACGATAGAAAAAATGATGTCCACATAATTGGATATACAGATTCCAACTAGGGAGACAGTGAGCAAGATGGAAGGAGCACTACAAGGGGATGTTTCATCTTGGGATCCTCCATGGTCACATGGATGAGAAGAAAGTAAGATACAGAGTAGTGTTGAGGCTAAGCATATTTCAGCCTGTGAAGTAAGCAGGGAATTGGTCTATTTAAGGAAGTTGTTATCCGACCTATTTGTAGGACCTATGGACCCTACAATGATACATTGTGATAACACCAGTTGTATACAATTATCTGAAGACCCAGTATTTCATGGAAAGACAAATAATATCAACAACAAGTATCACTATATTCAAAAGCTAATACAAGATCATGTATTATAGCTAAAGTATATCTCCATTGATGAGCAAGTAGTTGACATATTGACAAATCTCTTCCTAATATGAAGCTTGTGTATTTGAGAGACAAACTCGATTTGGTTGACATATCCTCCCTAGTTGAGAGGGAGAGATAAGCACATCATTCTTGTCTTCACTTGGGAAGACAGAATGGAGGATTAGGGAAACATCTGGCATCCAATACTCTCTGACGATGTGGTATGGCATTCAAAACATAGTTACCAATCAAACGAGAACTATTATCTCAAAATAGGTATTCTAGCCCAAAAAACCCAAAATAACATGAAAAAATAGGCTGAAAACGAAAAGTGTTGAGCTGGAATAACATTTTTTTTCGGGGTACATTTTCAACATTTTTTAAAAATGGCAGTAAAAAAAATTATGCAAAAAACACCATGAAAACGAAAAGTGTTAATGCTGGAATAACATCTTTTTTTTTCAAGGTAAATTTTCAACATTGTTTAATAATGACGTTAAAAATAAAATATCATGACTTTGAAAAACTTTAAATTTCCAACAATTTTAAAGCATGACATTAAAGATAAAATATTACGTCTTTGAAAATCCTTAAAAATCTAACGATTTTTAGGCATGACATTAAATTCAAAAATATCACGTCTTTGAAAAACCTTAAAATTCCAATAATTCTCAAACATGGTGCTCAGACAAATACTTATCTTTTTTTCAACCATAACATTAAAGATAAAATGTCACGACTTATAAAACCGTTAAAATCTTGACATTTTTTCAACTATGGAATTAAAACCAAAGATTATGACTACAAAAAAATCTTCTTAAGTTTTCAAAATACTTCAAGTATGACATTATGGAAAAAGTTGATGACTAAAAAAACTTTTAAAATGAACACTTGAATGAAGAGTTATTATACCAAGAGAAAATTATTTTTTAAATGTTAAATGTATAACGATTTTAAAATCTTAGCCTAAGACAACTTGATACATTGCAACAAACTTTAAAAAGCAACCATCCAATTAACACGCAGTGTAGGCGAACTCGACCCATTGTGATGAAAACTTAAAGACCAACCATGAAATTGACACATTGTGGGGCAAACTCGATTCATTATAACGAAAATTTTAAAATCAACTATCAAATTGCATATAATGGGATCTAATTGCTAGACGAACACCGACACGAACCCTTAAAAATAAAATGAAAAATACAAAAGAAAACAAAAATTCAAATATTGTGAAAAAAACAAAAAAAATTATAAAATAATAACAAGTAATAAAACATAAAAACTAAAAAACATGACCCAAAAAAAAAAAAAAAAAATTTAAAAAACAAAAAAACTTATAAATTGTTTAAAAATTCAAAATTTACTAGTAAATTATATTATATATAATTTAGGAAAAAAAAAGAGTTAAAATTAACAAACACAACAACAAAAAAATAAAAACATTTTTCTTAAGTTATAAAAATAATAATATGAAAACCAAACAAAAAAAATTACAAAAATAAAATAAAAGAGTAAATTAAAAACCCTTCATATTTAAAATAATAATTAATTAGAATTAAAAAATAATAATAATAATAATCTTTATTATACATTAAATTGTTTTCTTTTATTTTTTTTTTTTCATTTTTATTCTTATTATTATTTTGCTTAAGTTTTATTTAAAAAATAAAAAATAAATTACATTAATTTATTTTTTGTGAGGAAAGTTTTTATTTTTTTTAATTTTTAGGAAATTGTTATAGATTTTTTTTCTCCCTATTTTTTTTTGGAAACATTTCTTTTTTTTTTATTTATTTTTGTATATATAACACACAAGTTAATTTTGTTTTTTTTACATTTTTATGGTTTTTTTTTCCCTTTTTATATATATTTTTTATATTTGATTTTTTTGTCCTTTTTAATGTTTATTACCAAACAATTAAAAAAAAATATCTACACTTAATATATTAAAAAATTTAAAGTGTAAAAAATAAGTTATCTAAACAAAAAGGGTTGATGTTGCATCAACACTTTTCAAAATCAAGATGAAAATCACTAACAAAAAAAATGTTCATACTTGATACATAAAAAAGTTTAAAGTGTCAAAGATAAGCCCTCTAAAAAATGTGTTGTTGTATTACACTTTTCAAAATCAGCATGAAAATCACTAACATTTAAAAAATAATGTTCATACTTGATACATAAAAATATTTATAGTGTCAAGAATAAACCCTCTAAAAAAATGTGTTGATGTTGCATAAACACTTTTCAAAATAAAAATGAAAATCACTAACATTTAAAAAAATTGTTCATACTTGATACATAAGAAAATTTAAAGTGTCAAAAATATGCTCCAAAAAAATGCATATTTTGAATCACCACTTTTCAAAATCGAGTGATTTTTTGCTACCTCAAAAAAACAGGTACTAGGTAATTTTCTCATTTGATTGGTAACTAAGTTCCAAGATTAGAGTATTCATAGACCGATATTCTTTTAGCACTGGCTATCCAAGATAAGAATAATCCAAAGAAGGTCATACTCTATGAACACCTGGGTGGAGTATGTACCTTGAGAGACAATGATGATGGTGTCTATAAATCATTGGTCTCATCGTCATTGTGCTCTGATCTTGTGGAGAGATAGAGTTGTTAGTCAAGGCCTTGCTATGTGACAATGTTGGTTAGTATGATGCTAAACACATGGGTTACCAATATGAATCTTCTTATGAGATCTCTTCAGATTGAAAATGTCCATGTACCATTTATGAATACCTCCCTAGTTAAGAGGGAGCGTTAAAAAATTTGTAACTAGGTTGGGTCTTCATAGAGATGAAATGTACTTTTGATTCTTGTAAAGTGTAAAATGAAAGAAAATTATTATTATTAATATTGGATCATGGGTTTTATGCTCAAGGTATTTTATTTTATAGTTCAAGCGCCCTTCAAGTGTTTCTAGTGTTTGTCCTAGGTTAAGAAGTCAAAAGAGTCATTGTCATAAGTTGAAGACCCCATCGGGCACTTTGTAACTTGTAAAGAAAAATATCTTTTAAAGAGTGTCCAGATACCCTCCAAGACTAAGTCAACCTCGCAACTCGCAAGTTGGCCTAAAAGGAAGAGCCATGTCCACCTTAAAGAGCCTATATATAGGAGGGAACTCATCCTTCTTGAGACACATTCACTCATATCTCCTTCTAGCAAAGATGAACAAAGAAGAAAACAGTGAAGAAGGAAGAGGATGAAGAAGATCTTTGTTTGGGCTATTTCTCTCTCACACATGCTAAGGAGAACTAGGGTTTCTACAGCAGATCTATGGTTTCTATCTACAAGTTCGATCTTCGAGTAAATAAGGCAAGTAGGTCAAGCGAAGGTCACCAAGGGTCATCCCCAAGCTCCATAAGTGATGGAAAGGCAAGTGAAGGTCAAAGGAAGGCTTAGAAGGCAAATTGAAGCTCACACGTGTGGCAGCAACCACCATTGGGGGGGGCCGAAATTTCATATCTGCAGTGGAGGCCGAAATTCTGCAACTGGAGGTCGAAGAAGTGCTACTGGAAGAGATTTGACTAGGTTTGATTGGATCAAGGTTAGCACATCATCTGAAGAGGCGTCTTGGCCTTGGAGGGTTCTAAAGTCAATCTTAAGGTCTTGGAATTCGTCAATTGAAGAATCTATAAGGAAGAGAAGAGATTTGTGGGTTTTCCTCTCAAGTGGATAGGTTTGGCCCCTGGCTTGCAGCCTATATTATGTGTTCTTATTCTTCTTGTTTTTGGTAGAAGAACGCACACATATAATAATAAGTAACAAAGCTAATAAGTAAAACGACATCACAAGCAGTTATAAAGTAAAGAGAAACCACTATAATCATTGCCTTATATATTTCTCAACACTCTAAGGAGCCCCCCTTCCTTCTCTTCCACTTGAGGAGGCCCCTCCTAATCAGTTTTCGGCACCTTGGCTAACCCGTCTATAGAATTTGGACCTTCAATACCCGACTTCACCCGGGAACTCAATTCGTAGTGATATCAAACTCATGTTGCAAAACCTTGTGATGGACCTAGTTCCCATCACTGTCCATAAAGCACATGATTCCTCTAATTTTCCCTTTATAAGCCCCAATTCGGCCAAAAATGTTACCATTCGTAGGAAGAGAGGGAAAGGGAACCGCCACAGAAAATCTATCTATTCGGAGCTAAAAACCCTCAATTATGACAGAGACGTGGACTTATGTGATATCCCCATTGTTGTTTTTGATCCATCTTGGGCCCTTAGAGACCATGCACCCACTTTCAGGGTTCCTCCATGAATATTCTCTCCCTTAAGATTTGGGGGCTTGTGCATAACTCCAAGAAGTAGAGGCCCCTCCTCATTATTTTTCGACACCTATGGCTAACCCATCTACATAATTTGGACCTTCAATACCTGACTCTTGGCCCCATAACTCAATTGGTAGTGATATCGAACTCTTGTTGCAAAATCTTGTGATGGACCTAGTTCCCATCACTGTCCATAAAGCACATGATTCCTCCAATTTTCCCTTTATAATCCCCAATTTGGCCAGAAATGGTACCATTCGTAGGAAGAGAGGGAAAGAGAACCGTCGCAAAAAAGTTATCTATTCAGACCTAAAAACCCTCAATCATGACAGAGACATAGACTTATGTGATATCCCCATTGTTGTTTCTAGTTCATCTCGGGCCCTTAGAGACCATGCTCCCACTTTAAGGGTTCCTCCATGAATATGCTCTCCCTTAATATTTGGGGGCTTGTGCATAACTCCAAAAAGATATCCCTACGACATCTCATCACTTATGTTAGACTAAAGATTATCTTTATCCAAGAATCGATGACATCCGTGGAACATGCAAAACAATATTTTTTAGCTATATGTCCCGGCCAGTACTATCTGTCTACTACAAACTCTAATGGTTTATCTAGAGGATTGATCGTTATGTGGGACCCTAATTGGGAAAACTTTAAGGCGTATAAATGTTTTAAAGGCATTTTACTCTTTGGTTGTGTGTGTGGCTATCCATGTCATTTTATTTTTCTTAATATACATGCCTCATATCGGGATAGATAGGACTTATAGCACAGGATAGATGGATGCAGGATTCTGAAAGTTGTGTGTGTGGTCATGGCTGGTGACTTTAACCTAACTTTATCTAGGGAAGGATTTTGGGGTTCTAAGACTCGTCTAGATTCCCTGGGCCCTTACATCCAAGATCTCTTCTTCGCTAATCAGTTGGTGCATGTTAAGCCTGTGCCCCTCTCACCTACCTTGACAAATGGCCGCGCTCAATCTAATACATAGGAACATGACTGGATAGATATATGTTGCATGTGAATATTTTGGAAACGGTGGGGAAAGTGTGTTCTTAGCTCTCACCGGATATGTTGTCTGATCATTCGTCTATAATTATACAATGGATGGAAGACCTGCCTTGGAAAGGTTTGCATTTTAAATTTAATCGGGCTTGGTTGGAAGATCAAGAGTTTTGTTCTCTTGTCCATGATACATGGAAAAATTTGTCTAACCTAGAGGACTACTCAGCGATGGACTGGTTCATGGAAAAATTAAGGATCTTAAAAAGGGAGGCTCGTATCTAGAAGAAAGGAAAGAAACTCAAAATGAAATTGGACCTGCTGGGTATTGAGAAAGAGATTACTTGTATTCAACTTTTGATGGACCATGTTTGTCCTGAGCAGCATCACATATCCTCCTTAAAAGATCTGAAAATAAAAAAAATGAAAATCCTTAAATCTCAGGAAGAATTGTGGACGCTTAAGACTTGAGCTATTTGTATTTCCTTTGGGGACAAAAATACAAAGGTTTTCTAGAAATTTGCCTCAAATCGGTGTAGCATTAACACTATTTGGTAGATTGAATCAAATTCTAGGGAGTTGGTTTTTAATTGTGTCGATATTTAGAAGGAAGTTGTTAGAGACTTTAAAGATTTCTCTTAAGGAAAGACCCAATGTGGACATTGATAACCAGCCATACTTCATTGATTAATATCCCATTATGTTCACTGATGTTGATAATGATGAAATTGACAAGCCTATCAGTTTGGAGGAGATTTCCAAGGTTTTAAGATCTTTCTCTAAAGACAAATGTCCTAGACTGGATGGCTAGACTGTTGAAGTCTTCTTACACTTCCTACTCATTATGGGGGTGGATTTATTACAGATGGTAGAAGAATCTAGACTATAATCCAAGGTGATGGGGGAAATAAACTTGAATTTTATAGCACTCATTATGAGATACTCTTGTCCCAAATATTCTATAAATTATCGCCCCATCTCTTTATGTAATATTTTGTACAAGTTGATCTCGAAATTTATTGTACCGAGATCAAGGAGAAGCTCTTGATGTACATAAAAAATGAACAATTTGGGTTTTTAAAGCACACACGAATTCATGATGTTGTTGCCATGACACAATAAGGTATGCATTCTATCAAGGCCCATAAAAAAGACGGTTTGATACTTAAGCTAGATCTTCAAAAAGCATATAATTGTGTTGACTAGACATATCTTCGTTTGGTACTCGCCAAGATTGGTCTGAAATACAACATTGTAAATTGGACAATGGCTTGTGTCTCTACCATTCATTATTTTGTCTTGATAAATGGCTCTCTATCGTCTTTTTCAGAGCAAAAAGAGGCCTTCGACAAGGATGTTCTTTGTCACCTCTATTATTCCTTTTGGTGATAGATGGATTAAACTGGAAAATCATAGAATCGCGTGAACATGAACTTTTTCGAGGCTTGCGGGTTATTAGGAGGTCATCCATATCCTATTTAATGTTTGCAGACGATGTCTTGATTTTCTGACATGTATCCATGTCACAGTGACACTACCTTCATCATATCATCACTAGTTTTGGGGAGGTATATGGGTTATTTTCCAACAATCATAAATATGTTCTCATAAAGGCAATTGTGAAGGATGATCTTGTGAATGATGTTGCTTATATTTTTAACGTCAAAATGGCCCAATTAGATGATAGTTTTCCATATTTAGGTTTTAGATTAAAACCCCTAACAATTATCACATGAGAGACGAGTCATGGATTGTGGACAAATTCGAGAACATGGTTTCACTGGGCAGTAGGTATATTCTTGTACAACCTATCCTTCATAATATTGTTGTCTTTTGGATGCACCTATTCTTGTTTCCTAGTAAAATCATCAAATGCATCAAATCCATAATGGCAAAGTTTCTGCGGGTGGGGTCCAGAGGTTGTAATAAATTTTGTTTGGTGCGTATTGATGATTTATCTTATGCCAAAGAATTCGGAGGATGGGGTATCACGAACATTTGAATTTTTGGTTGGGAACTCCTTATCAAGAGCTTATGGAGGCCTTTATCAAGTTTTGACATTTGGCAGGACATTGTGAAGAGGAAGTATTTAAAGGTTTGTCAATCACTGAGTAGTTCAGGTCTAATTATGTTGTATGTCCAGGTGGGTCACACATCCGGAATGGTGTGATAGCCCCACCCATAGCCCTCTCATAAAATACATTGTAAATATCTTGATATATGTGAAATTTTAAAAAGGGGACTGAGTCAAAGGGACACAGATTATAGGGCTAGGGAGGAGGATTGCTTGCTTGGGATGTTGTGGCTTCTTGTGCAAGAAACCTAAATTGAATGACAACCATTAAAATTGGTTGGTGCAAAGAATTTAAGAAACTAGTTCTTAAAATTAAATGGCATGTAAGAGAAAGTACGCAGACCCATGTTGCTTGAGAAACAGAAAGAAGAAAAGAGGATAAACAATCCTACAGATAGATTGTGCATGGAAGGTCAGCAAAAGAAAAACAAGAAAGAGACCATTGGCAGGCAACTCTGGGGGGAGGCATTTGAAAGCATGCTAGCTAGAGGCAAATAGAGAAGCCAAAAGAGTTCAAGCATCAAGTGAGAGCAAATCAATAGGTAGCTCTGAAGAGAAGAGATGAGAATAGAAGGGGATTGGATCTCTATTCTCTGGAGGATGTGGGTTGAGTTGCTAGTCTTTGGAGCCCTGTAACAGTTTGGGGTCCCTAGAGGTTGTGGATTGAGATAGGATCCCTGGAGCCATGTAATAGCGTGGGTCCCTAGAGGCTATGGGTTGAGACAGAGGTCTATGGGGCCTTGTAAAAGCTTGGGTCCCTAAGGTTGTGGTTTGGGATGGAATCTCTAGAACACTGTAATAGATTAGGTCCCCTGGAGGCTGTGGGTTGAGATAAAAAACTCTGGAGCCTTGTAACAGCTTGGATAGAGACCATCCTAAAGCAGAATCAAAGGAAGACTTGGTTGAAGAATTGTGGTGACTACACTATCTTTGCAGTGGATTTTGGACTCCCTAGTGAATCCTTGTGTGTGCACCTGGGGGTGAGGTAGAGTACCTATGGACTCCCTATCTGACAAAGAAGTGGCAGTCAGCTGGTGGGATTGAGGAAAGTGGCCCTCTGGAGTCCTTGTTTCAGTTGGCAGTTGGTATTCAAGCTCTCAAGAAAGCACCCTCTCAGACTCTATAATTTGGCTCGGCGGTGACAGCTGCAAGTGTGCTTGCAGCTGTCATACTTGCAGTTGTCTATGGTTCCGTGGAGAGTCCTTGTCCCAGACTCAGTTTCCCTGCAAGTTTAAAGATAAGTATAAGCTTGTACTTGTAAATTTGTTGATGAACCATGATGCATTCTCGATTATAATAGTTTTGGATTCTGGGATTGTATTTGTGTTGTTTGTGTATGAATATGTGGATGCATTTTTATGCAGATACGATAGGAATGGACATGAAACAACACACACACACACACACACACATATATATATAGAGAGAGAGAGAGAGAAAACAAATGGTACTATTAAATAAACTAAGTAAGCATGAGCTTTTGAACTGGAAATAAGATGTTGTGTGAATGACTTGTTGGTGTTGATCACAAAATGACAAAGGCACAAAATGTGTAATAAACCATATGATAATAAGAACCATGCTTTAACGTTGAACTGAACCTTAATTTGAATTAAATGATTAACTGTATTGAGAATGGCACATAAATGAATAATAGAGGAACATAAGGCCATATTGTAGGCTGCAGTAAAAGCCATCAAAGCTTGGAATAAAACTTGAAATAGTGGGCTTAGAGACCCTTTATTAATATGAAAAATTTGCATTAAAGACCGTCTACTCAGTAGGGTCTGCATTCGCTTAGATCAATTTATTTTCTTGGGTTGCAAGTTGCTTAAGAGCCCATTAGTTTTATCTAAATAGCCTTTAGCCTTTCATTTCGAGTAGGCTAGATGTCTTTCGTTGGTGTCCTAGTGCCACCAGTGAGACACTAGAAGTTTTTGTATAGTACCATGGATTTTCTTATGTGCTTGACATGGATTTTGGCATTACCAATGTGTGACGAGTGAGGTGGAGACCTCTTAGGAGTCCACGCCCAGCCCATTGGTAGGTAATGGCCGGTGGAGCACCTACGCCGGCATGCGTGGAACTCGTTTTCTGAAAACGGGGAATGCAGGTGGGCTAGGAACTCTTGGGAGACCCTTTAATCCAAGCTCAGAAGGGGTATTACCACGACATGTCTTAACAAGTCATTGGCATTGGCATGAAGTTGTGGAGATGATCTAGAGGACTATCGGAACTCTGAGATAGAGCCATGGTCAAGAGTATTGGCTCTAGGAAGCTCGAGTAATAGTAGAACTCATGTTTTAGGTGATTGCGGAGATTCCCATCTGAGATGTCGCAGGGGGTAGTGCCTAAGCCCCTTAGCTTAACCATGGCAGAGGAAGAGAATGAAAAACTTGTTGTGCCACAAGGGGATGAAACCCTAAACTTACAAGAAAAGATCAGACAACCTTGTTATATGACAAATCAAAACCCTAGCCAGGAAATCCTCGTATTGGGGAAACTGATTTTCCCCTTACGAGATTGATCGCGAAAATGTTAACGTGGCCCAGAGGAGTTACCTCGGAAGTTTGTCAAGGGAAGCAATGGACCAACTAGGAAGAGACCAGAAGGGATGATCTTTCAACCATGTCAGCCCGCGAGTTCCATGATTGGCTGAAGGTGGACCCACCTAACAAGTCATCCTGTAAGGTTCACCCTGGAGTATTTGCATAGGGTGCAAGCGAAAGGGAGTGGGGTGAGCGACACGAGATGAAATGGAAGTGTCGCCACACGTCCTAATCAGGAGCAAGGGTCATGCAAGGGTGTGGCCCACTAAATTACATAACCTGGAGGTGAGAGCCCGGAAGTTCTACTTAGAGTGATCCAAGTGCACATGTGGCAATTAGTTGGGCAAGGAGAGTGGGAGGTGTCATAGTGAAGTGTACCTAATTATTTGACCATTGGTTGGAAGGTTGGTGCATAGCCACACAGGCCTGGACGCCTAGCTTGGAAGAATGAAAATAAGGCTTAAAGGGAAACATCGGGTAATGTCTAGTGGGATGATGTCATGAAGTTACATGGCAAGGCCCGTGTCATGGATGTAATGTTATTGGTCAGAGACTAACCCACCTGCCAAGTCATCCATACAGGGTTCACCCAGAAGTTCAAGTGGAAGTTGATTTTGAAGCATCGAGAGGTAGGATAGCGAGATTACATAAGCCACCCCATGGGGTAGTACGCGCCCATCCAATTGGTGAAGGAGGGTCATGTAGACTAAGTTAGTCCGCCTCCATAGCCCTGTAATGAATCAAGGGGGATAGTCATTGCACACTTCAAGATGGAGGCTAGCAGGATGATGTGGGAGTGCACATGATGGCTAAGGAGAGTTGGCACTACAGTTTAATGGGAAAAGTGTTCATACAATCCTGCCATCCATGAAAGCCTGGTGAGGGAAGCCCAGCAAATAGCAAAGAGAGGTTGTTGGGAGTTCGTCAGGAGGGACCGAATGGGGTGGCGGGTCCAGTAGGACCCACTCAGAAGGCGTTGGCTAATGCGAAGAGTGGAAGTCGTTGGATTTCAGTGAGCATAGCAAGTATGTATGTATATATATATATATACCCCATTCCTCTAATGTTAACGTGAGGGGTCATGTGATGTTACAGAGTGGTATCAGAGCATTCGGGTTCAACACTTGGATTGGATTTGCTCTATCATGAGCAAGTGATAATTTTTTAGAATTGTCTAATTAATTATTTAGGTCTTAAAATTCGATTTGAATTATTGATTATTGTTTTGTTAGTAAACTTGTGCTAGTGTGAACTATTTGGTTGACAACAGCTCAACGAGAGAAAGACCATGACCATAAATATGTTGTTTGTTGTTAATTATCATGATAAAATGACTAAATTATTGATGCGTATGATTTGTAAAAACCCCATAACAGAACCATGAATGCAAGCTCATAGTCATGATTATGTGTTTATTTATTATTTTGAAATGTCTAACAATGGGTGTGATTCACAACACATCACAACCATCATAAAGTAGAGGAGTTACAACAATGAGGACCGAAATGGTTGAGTATGGTTCTGATCCATCACAACATGGAAGTGATGGGGTCAAAGCTAATGAAGAGAGATCAGTTGGACAAGGGGGGTGGAATCACTCCCCAAATTGGATAGACACCCTGAGGAGCCTAAGGGCTAAGGTGAGAAGCTTTAAGGCCAACAATGATAGGTTGGTAAGAGCCCAAGACAGGTAAGCAGAGATTGTAGAAATTAGGTTGTATATTTGCAACTGCTCATGAAGTTTTAGTCAAAATCACAAGACACAAACCTACTCTACTTCTCTAAGGACATTAATTCACAATTTAGAACAAAAATCTTAGACATGCAAGAAGAAATAACACGCATGCAACAAGTATTTTTATTTGGGAAAAGAAATCTGTTAAAAACCCAATGTCTGCCTGCATTAATCAAATGAATAAAGATGTATTACAATTGATTTTCTCAAATGAGAACACCCTACAAATGCATAAACTATCTCTCTGCTTACTGAGAAGCTCTGACTCAAACTTAGTCAAATTTTGCCTCTTCTTGAGCCCTTATTTGCTTGCGCAATTCCTAAGGAAATAGGCCCCTATTAATTAGGAATTTCCCTTAAAAAATTTGTTAGGTCCCTATAATACTAGTGATTCCCCCATTACTATTGTCATTTTAGCCCTTATTTTTATTTTGTGCCCTTATATTATTATTGTTATGTCAGTTTGATTATATTGTGACCCCTTATACTCCAACATATAGAAAGGAGGTTTTATCATTTATATCATCCAAGAATTGTTCATTTGTGTAACGTAAAGGAGGTTACCCCCTCGAAGAGGCTGATTTTGAAGTCGTTGATCTATCTTTTCTTCTATTTTGTGAATTGGTTGCATAACATTTGGTATCAGAGCTTTGGATTCTAGGGTTTTGTTGCTCCAAACAGGGCATCGTGGAATTTTCACTGTAAAAAAATTTCAACGACGTTTCAGAAGTTGAAATTAAAACCCATTTGAGCCAAAATCTCAATGAATATCGAGTAAGAATTTCAGATCTTGTATAGCTATATTTTAGGAGATATGATCCAAGGAAGTTAGAGTTTTTGCAGGCTCCCGAATTATATCTCAAACAGGTGACCTGGGGAAAATCATCATAACTTTCTCTCTGAGCATCAGATTGAAATTTCGTAAAAAGGTACAAAAATAGGGAAACCTGTAGTTTTCTATGGATTGGTTTCAAGTTCGAAGTTCAAAAAAGTGACACGTGGAAATTCGTACAAGTTAGCTCTACTAAACCAGTCTATATTCAGGTCATCGTGGGATATTTGGCATAACTCTTTCTTGGAGAATCCAACCTTGATCAGACTTGCGAGGTTGGAAGGAATTAAAAGGACATAGTGAAGCATAATTATCGTTAATTAATTCCCGAAAGAAAGAAGATGGAAACACCTAGTAAGCAACCTAAAAGATCTAGCATGACTCATGAAGAAGAGGAAAAAATGCAACATGATATATCAAAATTACTATACCAAGTGCAAAAAAATTCACTCTCACAAAAAGTAACATAAGCTAAGATGGATGGTTTAAAGAAAGGCATGGCAGCTAAGATGAATGGCATGGAATCTAAGATGAATGGCGTGGAAGCTAAGATGGATGGCATGGAAACTAAGATAGAAGTAAAACTTAAAGGCAACATGGAAGATTTGAAGATAGATTTGACAAACAAGAAATGCTTACTAATGGTGAAAGGGTAGTAAAGGACACTCATGATGAGAACAAAAGAAATTCTAATCATGATTTCATAGACTCTAATGTTGGATTGAAGACCCACCATGTTCCAAAGATTGATATGAGGAAGTTTGATGGCATGGATCCCATAACATGGATACTACATATGGAGCAATATTTCGATCTCCATAATGAGAAAAAGACACAAAAGGTACGCATTGCAACTTTATATTTGGAACCCAATAAATTTGTATGGTATCGATGGCTTTGCTCTCGTAAACAAATTGTCACTTGGGAAATTTTTACGGAACAAATGATAGCACATTATGAGGATACAAAAAGCAACACCTTTTTTAACCAATTGAAAAATCTCAAACAAAAGGGTTCAATGATGGAGCACATTGAGGACTTCCAAAAATTTAATATAAGGGTAAAATATATTCCAGATGAGCATAGGATTGATGTGTTCATAGAAACTTTAAAGGATAACATCCAACATGAGGTTCGCCTTTCAAGACCTGATTCATTGGAGAAGGAATTCAGGTTGGCAAGAAAAATGGAAAGCAAAATTATGGCAACAAGGTGGCCTACCAATCACAACTATAAAGATGGAAGTGTTGTTGCCCCTAACCTTCCACAACCTACAATGTTGACACCACAACAATTGGAAGAAAAAAGAGAAAAAGGGCTTTGTTATAGTTGTGATATTAAATACACTAAAGGTCATAAGTGTGATGAAAAGAAATTATTTTACATAGATTGTGAAGAGGAGGAAGAAAAGGAACAAGAAATGTCAAAATAAGAGGATATACACAAGAACAAACCCTAGAGAAATAAGAAATGAATCCAACCATATCTTATAATGCATTGGTCAGAATTACCACTCCTCAAACTATCAAGATAGAAGGACATATCAAGAAGAAAAAGGTAATAATGTTGATTGATTCAGGAAGTACCCATAATTTTATTCATTGTAAGATAGCCAAAGAATTGAATTGCTTCCTATATCCAGCACTAGAGTGTCAGGTGATGGTTGCAAGTGGAGGAACCATAAATTGCTCTGGAAAGTGCCATAATATCAAGTTATCCATGGGAATATGTATTGAATAGCCCAATGCTTTCCATTCCAATGGGTTGTGTTGATGTTGTACTAGGAGTCCAATGGCTACAATCCTTCGGTACAATAGCTTTTAATTTTCAAGAAATTTTCATGAAATTCTCTTTAGAAGGAAAGGAAATTGAATTAAGGGGTATCATAGGGAAACCGATAAAGATAATCAGCTCTAATGGAATGACAAAGCTTCTAAAGAAAGAACAATGAAGCATAATTGCACAATTATGTTCACTAGAGGTTCCCACATCGAAATCATCTATTTATCCAGATCTCCAAAAAGTCTTGGATAATCATCCCAAGGTATCTGAGACTCCCAAAGGCCTCCCACCTATTCGTGATCATGATCATGCTATTAATTTGATTCCAGGAAGTGTTCCTCCAAACATCAGGCCTTATATATATCCCTATGCCCAAAAGAGTGAAATTGAACATATGGTTGCAGAAATGCTAGAGGCTGGTATACTTCAACCTAGTCAAATTTCTTTCTCTGCTCCAATAGTATTGGTGCACAAGAAGGATGGATCATGACGCATGTGTCCAGATTATAGGGAGCTCAACAAGCTCACTATTAAAGATAAATTTCCCATTCATGTCATTGATGAATCATTGGATGAATTACATGGAGAAATTTACTTCACCAAGTTTGACCTTCGTTCAAGATATCATCAAATCATAATGAAGACAACTACGAAATCGATCAATTTCAAGGTATCTCATCAAGTGGAAGAACTCACCCACTGAAGATTCCACATGGGAGGATGATAATTTTATACAGAAGCATCCAGAACTACTCAGGCATTGAGGACAACACTTTTTTGAAGGAGAGGGGCATGTTAGGTCCCTATAATACTAGTGATTCCCCCATTACTATTGCAATTTTAGCCCTTATTGTTATTTTTGTGCCCTTATATTACTATTGTTATGTTAGCTTGATTATATTGTGACCCCTTGGACTCCTATATATAGAAATGAGGTTTTGTCATTTGTATTATCCAAGAATTGTTCATTTGTGTAATGTAAAGGAGGTTTCCCCCTCGAAGAGGTTGATTTTGAAGTCGTTGATCTATCTTTTCTTCTATTTTGTGAGCTAGTTGCATAACAAATTCTTGTACAACTCCTCAGGGTTGATCACCTGACCTCATGCAACACCTGTACACTCAAACAGTTTATAATTGTTGGTTAACTACCTTGGAAACTCCACCACAACTGGGCAATTCATATTCTTTGCATGCATGAACTAATTATTAGTTAATTGATCAATTAACTAGATGATCTCTAAGTTAGACTAATGTCCCACTACTTAATCGACCACCAATTAGTTCTATTAACATTTAGAACTAGTTTAACTAATTACAACTGAAATTAACTCAACCTAGGCTCCTAAAATTTAGGAATCACTACATGCAACTGAACTCTAACTCCTCCAACTCGAATTTACTGAGTAAATTGGGTGACATGAGCCATGTCACACAAGATAACATCATCCAAGTTGTTTGTAGATGCGGAAATTCAAATTTTCTCAATTTAATGAAGGAAAAATCAAATTGAGAATTTATTGCTGCAATTTTCAACACTCCCTCTCAGCAAGAAAGGAATTATCAACCACCCCTATCCTACACCGATGGAACTCGAACTTCCCTCTTGACATGGAATTTTTCAAAATCTCATCATCTTGTTCCTCTATCGGAATGTACCGCAACAACATTATCTACCTCTACACACAATCCCGCAAATGGTGATACCATATATCTATATGTTTGAATTGATCGTGAAAACAGGATTCTTAGAGAGCTTGATGCAACTCTGATTATTACAATTGGATCCATCATCTGACTAAACAATCCAACTAGTATCATTCTCATCCATATCGCCTCACATGTTGCTTGACTAGCAGCCACATATTCCACTTTTATCAAGCTTAGTGCCATAGATATTAGCTTCCTCTGTACCAAGAAACCACTATGGACCCAACAATGAAAATTCCACCTGATATACCCTTTCATTCAAATGGACTCCCCTCCCAATCTGCATCTGTGAAGCCACATAGCTTCACTCCCTTTGTCCGTCTATACCATAGTCCAAACTAGGTAGTGCCTCTGAGGTACTATAGAACATGCTTAGTTGTCTTCCAAAATAATTTGGTTGTCCTAACCATAGCTTGGCTCAGTTGGTTGAATGCATAGCACATATATGGTTGTGTGTTCACAAGATACAATAGTGAACCCACCAACTATCGGTAAATAATAACATCCACTTCCTCACCTGAAGTGGCATCCTCTTTCCTCTAGTTGGTCGTTATAGGTGCCTTGATGGGTTTACAACTGCCCAAGCAGAACCTCTAAAGTATCTCATTGGCATACTTTCCCTGGGAGACAAATAGTTCCCCATCACCTCGCCATACTTCCAATCTGAGGAAGTAGTGCATAAGACCCATGCCCTTCATTTCAAACTCTCTTGCACGGTCCTCCTTGCAAGATCTGATCAACTGCTCATCACTAGTTAAAATCAAATCACGAACATATAAGACAATAATCAACAATTTACCTTCTACCGAGATATGGTATAGGTTTGCATCTGCTTCACTTTTGGTGAGGCAAAAACCGGTGAGATAGATATCGATCTTGGTGTATCGAGCACAGGGTGCTTGCTTGAGACCTTACAATGCTCGCTTGAGTTTGCACACATGAGGCTCGCGATCAAAATTCTTGAAGCCTTCTGGTTGCTCGATATACACCTCATACTCAATAAATCCATTGAGGAGTGTTGCTTTTTCATCCATCTGGTGGATCTTCCACCCCATTTGTACATCTAGAGCAAGAATTGATCTAATGGATGAGTACCTTGCTACATGAGCAAAGGTCTCCTCTTAGTCAATCCCCTCAAGTTGAGAGTACCCCTTGGCCACAAATATAGCTTTGTAATTTCTTATGCTTCCATTTGTTGCATGCTTTACCTTAAAGATCCATCTCGAACCTATAATTGATTTATTTATTGGCCTTGGGACCACTTCCCAAACACTCTTCTTTACAATGTATTTGTGTTCATCCACCATTGCATCAACCCATACAAGTTGCTCTATTAATTCCTCAAAAGAGAATTGCTTAGTCTCTACAAGCTCAAATCATTAATCCATGTAAACAAGTGACCTTCTTTCCCTGCTCTAATTTGAAGGAGCACCCACATTCTTCCTCGCATCCTGAAGAAGTCTCTCAACTTCCTTGGTCCTCTTCCTACCTTCTTTGGATGATTCTACTTGAGCGGTTGTCTCCACTCTTTGCTCCTCAATTTATGGTTGCTCCACAACTTCCTGAGGCTCCTCCTTTGGAGTTAAAAGTTTCTTTTTTGGTGGGATCTTAAGCTCCCTCTCAAGAGAGAACTACATCACTTTATCTTCATCAAATTTTACATCCCTTGGCACAATTGTTATTATGAGGGATGGAAATTACATACGGTAGTTGTGGGGAGTTTATGTAACCCACAAATACCCGCAATTCTGTTGTTGGATCTAGATTCTTCCTTAATTCTTTGGAGACATGACAGTAAACAAAGGCTCCAAAAATCTTGAAGTGTGACACATCTGGCTTTCTCCCCGAGAATGACTCCTCTGGCGTAATCATGCCCAAAATCCAATAGGAACTCTAGTTCTGCAAATAGAATGTTGTGTTTCATACCTCGGCCCACAAGTGCAGAGGTAGCCCTTGATCATGCAACATTGCCATCGTTGTTCCCATAATGCTATGATTCTTTCTCTCAGCCACCCCATTTTTCTATGGGTTGTGTGGTGTTGTAAACTCTCGTTGAATGCCTTCTTTTGCACATAAATTTTTAAATTTATTCGACACATACTCACCTCCAGTATCGCTCTTGAGAGCCTTCACCTTCTTGCCCATTTATTTCTCAACCAGTGCCTTGAATTCTATGAACTTGGAGGATGTCTCATATTTCTTTTGCATGAAGAAGATCCAGCACTTCCGTGAGAAATCATCAATAAAATTAACAAAATATTTGTGCCTGGTAGTGGAGGTTGTTGAGAAAGGCCCACAGAAATTAGACTGGATGCTTTCCAGGACTGCATGTGCTTTGTTGTCTTGATTATGGAATGTGGATTTTGTGTACTTCCTGAAATTACATCCTTTGCATACATCTTGTTACTCAAGTGATGCTTTGGGGAGACAAGTGGTTATCTATTGCAAGATCTTCAAAGAACCATGATGCAAATGGTCAAGTCTTTTATGCCAAATTTCACTGGAATCACAGCTTTTCACCTTCTTTGTCTTTGTGCTCAATGCAACATAATCCGCCACTTATAGCTTGTACATATTCTTCACACGAACCCCGATCTGCTTCACTTGTCCCATGGCTATGTGTCTCAGGAATGCCTTTCCTTTGTTTAATATCACATCATAACCACGGTCTTCCAAAACTGTAACAGAGATGAGATTTTTCTTTAGGCCCAAAACGAAAATAACATCCTTGAGCCTGAGGGGGGAGTTTGACTCCCTCTAAAAGGTGACTATACCAATCTCGGTCATGCTATACCTTTCATCATCCCCCATATCGATGTGCATTTGCAAATATTTTTCTTCAAGGTCACTGAAAAAGTCTCTATTCCCTGTCATGTGGAACAATGCACCTGAGTCCAAGTACCACTCGCTCCCCATCATTGTGTTGGTCATTCATGCAATGAGGGTAAAGTCGAGCTCGAGCTATGAAGCTAAAGCTTCACTTGTTTCTCCTCCTGGGGTATTCTTGCTTGTCTTCTTGTGTGGAAACTTCATGTCATAGTTCCCAAATTCATGACAATGGCAGCATTTAATTTTGGACAAATCTTTCTTCTTGCCATCTTTATTGGATTTTGTTTTGGATTGGTATTTCTTCCCTTTCCCCTTCTTTTCCTTTCCAGCCAATGCAAATTTTTCTTCATCCTCGCCCTTGGATGAAGTCACATCTATGGTATTCTCCCTTATTTCCTCTCATACCAAATCAAACCATAAGCGCTCCCAATTCGATAGTTTCTCCCTCTGTTATGAAACCAGCTCAAGAAAAGATAGAAAAGATAGATCAACGCCTTAGAATTCAACCTCTTCGAGGGGGCAACCTCCTTTACATTACATAAATGAACAATTCTTGGATGATACAAATGACAAAACCTCCTTTCTATATATAGGAGTCTAAGGAGTCACAATATAACCCAGCCGACCTAACAATAATAATATAAAGCCACAAAAATAACATAGAGGGATTCTATGGGGCACAGTAATAACAATATGGGGGCAATAGGAGCACAACAATATTAATAAGGGGTACAAATACCATAGTAATGGGGTAATCACTAGTATTATAGGGACCCAAC
>APFE031160031.1:74413-89100 GCA_000404065.3 Pinus taeda
GAGTCACAATATAACCTAGCCGACCTAACAATAATAATATAAAGCCACAAAAATAACAATAGAGGGATTTTATGGGGCTCAATAATAACAATATGGGGACAATAGGGGCACAACACTATTAATAAGGGGTACAACTATAATAGTAATGGGGTAATCACTAGTATTATAGGGACCCAACACCCTCCCATTCACTGAATCTTGATAGTTATGCCAATTCTTGGAAAGGCCCAGAAGGGCTAGGCTTACCAAGTCATCTTCAAGGACAGTAACGTCAACCTCCCCCAATTCCTCTCGACATTGTGTGAACCTACTCAGATATTGTAGTATAGTGTCATTCTTCTGCATCTTGATACTTCAAAGTTTATCCTTAAGCATCAGCTTCCTGTGGTCACTACTATTCTTGAAAAATTATTTTAGTGCTTTCCACATCACGAACAGAGTTTCTTTTCCATGGATATTTCAGACAATATAATCCTTTAATCCCTCCAATATTATTCTCCTCACCTTGGCTACATATTTATTCCATTGTGGAAGATTCTGGACATCAGTTGTTGGTGGTCTCGGAATAATTGTCTTGACATACTAAAGGAATCCATTGTCATCCAATACTACCTCCATGTGGTCCTTCCATGCAACTAAATTTGAAGTGCCTTCCAAGGCATACTCTAGCCTTAGTCCATTGAAGGCCATCTTCTCAGCTCTGAAGAAATCTTGCTACACTGATCTTCAAATTCGAACCTCTGAGAAACAACTTCAAATTCCCTGCTCTAATGTGAATCCAGCTCTGATACCATGTAGAAATTAGGATGTATATTTTCAATTTCTCATGAATTTTTAATCAAAATCACAAAATGCAAACCTAATCTAATGCTCTAAGGACATTAATTCACAATTTAGAACAAAAATCTCAGACATGCGAGAAGAAATAACATACATGAAACAAGTATTTTTATTTGGGTAAAGTAAACTGGTAAAAACCCCAATGTTTGCTTGCATTAGTCAAATGAATATAGATGTACTATAATTGCTTTGCTCAACTGAGCACACCCTGCAAGTGCATAATCTATCTCTCTACTTATTGAGAAGCTCTGACCCAGACTTAGTCAAATTTTTCCTCTACTTGAGCCCCTATTTTCTTCTGTAATTCCTAAAATATACCCCTATTAATTAGGAATTTCTTCCAAAATTCTTGCCCAATTCCTCAAGGTTGATCACCTGACCTCATGCAACACTTGTACACTAACTAGTTTACAACTACTAGTTAACTGATTTGGAAACTCCACCACAACTAGGCAATTCATATTCTTCACATGCATGAGTTAATTATTAGTTGATTGATCAGTTAACTAGATGATCTTTAAGTTAGACTGATGTCCCACTACTTAATTGACCACCAACCAGTGCCATTAACAATTGGAACTAGTTTAATTGATTGCAACTGAAATTAACTCAACCTAGGCTCCTAAAATCTAGGAATCACTACATACAACTGAACTCTAACTCCTCCAACTGAAATTTATTGAATAAACTAGGTGACACAAGACATTTCACACAAGTTAACATCATCCAAGTTGTCTGCTCATGTGGAAATTCAAATTTTCTCAATTTAATCAAGGCACAATCAAATTGAGAATTTCTTGTTGTATTTTTCAACAAAGATAAATGTAGCCATTCTGAAAAGTCTCTCGAATTGGCAGAGACAAAGCAATATGAGTTTAGGGCAGTCATAGAGACAGGAGAATTCGTCATGAGTTAGAACAAAACACCAACAAAGCAGATGGTGGCACCTCCAAAAAGAGGCACAGGCAGGGAAGTGAGGACATTGTGCTAGGAGGTGAACCTTTGAGCATTTCAAGAGGAGGGACTAGCACACAGGTGCATTATTTAAGAAAACCATCTAGTTATGTTTCCCTGAGGCACCACCATTCTCACTATTACCATCATCACCATTCAAGAAGCAAAGGAAAGGATCACATGCCTGAAGAATTTAAGAAAGCTAAGCCACCCACATTTTATGGCGATATGAAGAAAGCATAAGATGGAGAAGCTTGGCTGTTGGGAATGAAGAAGTTTTTCACAATACATGACTATTCTGAGAATATGAAAGCTAGAGTCACCACCAATAGCCTGAAGGGAAAAGCAAACATATGGTGGGAGGATTTGAAGAATGTTGGAGGTATTGTTGAGAAAGAATTGACATGGGATGAGTTTGAAAAACTCTTTAGAGAGTAATACTTGTCTGGATGTTATTATGATAGTAAGGCAAGAGAATTCTATGAACTCAAAATGGGTCAGTTAACCAATGATGATTATGTCACCAAGTTTTTAGAACTATTGAGGTATGTGCCATATCTCAAGGATGAAAAGGCCAAAATTTAGAGATTCATCAGCAGATTGCCTATGGAATTTAGGGATAAAAATGAGATGTTGGAACCCATGGGGAGCATCGGTATTGTTTGTAAAGAAGAAAGATGGAACACTCTGATTATGCATTGATTACAGGTAGTTGAATAAGGTGGCCATCAATAATATGTACCCATTACCAAGGATTGATCACGACTATGAAATCCAAACGTAGCAATAGAAAATGATGCATATTATTTGCAGTACAAGTTTCCAAGGATGTGGAAACTAACAGAGAAATAAAAGATGAGAAGATTGAATTATTACAAAAATACCTTGTTTTGCGACAGTACACAGATGTCTTTCCATTAGAGGTTCCTAGATTACCTCCTCATAAAGATATATTTCTCTATTGAGATGGTACCTGGAGTAGCATCAACATCTAAGGCTCCATATAGGATGAGAACCCCATAATTGGTTGAGATGAAATTGCAGGTGAATGAAATGCTTGACAAAGGTTACATAAGGCTTAGTATGTCCCTATGGGGAGCATCGGTATTGTTAGTAAAGAAGAAAGATGGAACACTTAGATTATGCATTTATTAAGGCAGTTGAATAAGGTGACCATCAAGAATATGTATCCATTACCAAGGATTGATCACGGATATGTAAGCCAAACATAGCATTAGAAAAGGATGCACATTATTTGCAATACATCTTTCCAATGATATGGAAATTAACAGAGAAACAGAAGATGAGGAAGTTGAATTGCTACAAAAGTACCATGTTTTGCAGAGTATATTGATGTCTTTCCAGTGGAGGTCCCTGGATTACCTCCTCACATAGAGATGGATTTCTCTATTGAGCTGGTATCTGGAGTAGCACCAACATCTAAGGCTCCATATAGGATGAGTACCCTATAATTGGTTGAGTTGAAATTGCAGGTGAAGGAAATGCTTGACAAAAGTTACATAAGGCTTAGTATTTCCCCATGGGGAGCATCAATATTGTTTGTAAAGAAGAAAGATGGAACACTTAGATTAGACATTGATTATAGGCAGTTGAATAAGGTGACCTCTTTGATCTGTTGAGAGGACCAACAATTTTCTCCAAAATTGACTTGAGGTTAGGCTACCATCAAGTAAGGATCTAGGAGGTAGACATTCATAAACTACTTTGAGAACAAGATATGGGCACTATGAGTTCGTAGTGGTACCCTTTAGGCTTACCACTGCCCCTGCCACGTTCATGTGCCTAATGAACAATGTTTTATGTCCTTATTTGGAAAAGTTTTTCATTGTATTTATTGATCACATATTAGTATATTCAAAGGCAAAAGAAGAGCATGAGAAACATTTGGTTTCAGTGTTACAATCATTGATAGAGCATAAGATCTATGCAAATATTAGCAAGTGTGACTTCTTCTAGTCGCAGATACCTCACTAGGGCATATCATTTCCAAGAAACGAATCTTAGTGGATCCTAAAAAGATCAAATTCATAATGGAATTGCTAACTCCAAAGAACATGGATAAAATTAGATCATTCATGGCACTATAAGGATATTACAGGAGGTTTATCCAGAATTTCTCCAAGATAGGCCATCCCATTACAACCTTGCAGATAAAAGGAAAATATTTGAGTGGATTGCACAATGTTCATAAAGCTTTGAGCAGTTAAAATAGTTGCTCACCAATTCACCAATGCTATGAATTGAATATCCTGACAAGGATTTCATGGTGTGCACAGATTCCTACAAAGAGGGACTCGGTGGAGTCTTGATGCCAGAAGGGTAAGTCGTATGCTATGATTCCATAAAGTTGAATTAGCATTAGGCGAATTATGTTACACATGATTTAGAATTGGCTTCCATCATTCATGCCTTAAAAATGTGGAGGCGTTACCTCCTTGGTAGGAAATTTATGCTCATGACAAACCATAGTGGGCTCAAATATTTGTTTGCTCAACCGAAGTTGAATGCCAAGTAAGCGAGATGGCTAGCCAAGCTTAGCAAATTCGTCTTTGAAATTAATTATATTAAAGGTAAAGAGAAGCTTGTTGATTCTTTGAGCAGAAGAATCCAAGAAAATCACTTGGAATTTATAAGTTCTTACATGAAAAATATGATAGAAAGAGTCAAAAGTGTTGGACTACAAGATGAGATATATCAGCAAGTGAAAGAATCACCTCACTGAGGACAACCTAATCAGGTTTAAAGGCAGAATTTATGTGCCTAACAATGATAAAATGAAAAGGTTGATAATGAAGGAGTTCCATGTTAATCCTTATTTGGGCCACCCATGGTATCAAAAGACCCTTACAACCATTAAAAATCACTATTACTGGCAGAATTTGAAGAAGGAAGTGGTTGATTTCATGGCAAGATGCATTGAATGCCAGCAAATAAAGGTCAAGTGCAAACACTTGACATGATTGTTGCAGCGCATCCCTATTCAAGAATGGAAGTGGGAGGTAATTTCTATTGATTTCATTACAATATTGCCTAAAACATCCAAGCAACATGACACAATCATAGTAGTGGTGGATAATATGAGAAAGGTAGCTCATTTTGTAGCAGTCAAATCCACTAATTCTACTAGTGACATCACACAAATTTTCATAAAGGGGATTGTGAGGCTACATGGCATTCCCAAGAATATTGTGTCAGATAGAGATGCTAGGTTCACTTCTAGGTTTTGGAAGAATTGGGAACATAATTGGAATTTAGTACATCCTATCATACCCAAATAAATGGGAAAATAGAGAGGATTAACAGAATTCTTGAGGAAATGTTAAGAATGTATGTAATGCATAAGACCAAGAAGTAGGAAGAATATCTTCCACCTGTGGAATTTGCATACAACAATAGATACCAAGAATCCCTAAAGAAGAGCCCATTTGAGGCACTGTAGGTAGGAGTTGCAACACTCCTATTAGCTAGAGTGATCCAGCGAAAAGGGTCTGTGTAGGACCTGATATTCTCAAGTATTTGGAGCAGCAAGTTCATATCATAAAATAGAATTTGAAAGTGGCACGGGATAGGCAAAAAAACTATGCATATCAGCATAGAGTGCATAAAGAGTTCCAAGTTGGGGAGCGTGATTATTTCAGGATTAAACATAAGAAGAGTTCCCTAAGGATTGGGACATGTGCCATGTTGGAACCATGGCATTGTGGGCCATTTTAGATCCTTGATAGGATTGACCAATGGATTATAGGATGAATTTACCTCCATTAGTTAGAGGTCATGATGTTTTCCATGTTTCTTTGCTTAAAATACATGTACAAGACTCTAATCACATGATTGATTGTTTTGTGATACAAGTGGAATTAGAGGGAGAGTTACAGCCATATCCAATGTGCATTCTATACCAGAGGAATCTCATGCTCCGTAATTGAGCCATAGAACAAGTCAAGGTGTAGTTGAAGAACTTTGGGCCAAAGGAGGCCATGTGGGAAATGGTTGATGCCATGAAAGTTAATTATCCCTTCTTGTTTACTAGTTAAAGAAAGTATGTTCATGATTGTAAATATTGTATAGAGTTGTGTATATAAATCTCCATGAAACAGTATGTGTTGTGTTTTTTTTTGGGTGTTGCATATGGGCAGATGAACACCGAGGGTGATGTTCCCTCAAGGGGAAGGGGACTATGACAACCCCACTGATATTCCTCTCATAAAATAAACTATACATATATTGTTATATGTGAAATTTAAAAAATGGGGATTGATTCAAAGGGACATGGATTCCAAAGTTGGGGAGGAGGATTGCTTGCTTGGGATGTCGTGGCTTCTTGTGCAAGAAACCTAAGTTGTAGGACAACCATTAAAACTGGATGGTGCAAGAATTTAAAAGTATGGTTCTTAAAATTAAATTGGCTACAAGAGAAAGTACGCAGGCCCATGTTGCATGAGAAACAACAACAAGAAAAGAGGACAAACATTCTAGCATAGAGACTGTGCATGGAAGGTCAGCAAGGACACAACCGTAAATGAAAAACATGAAAGAGACCATTGGCAGGTAGCTCTGGGGGGAGGCATTCAAAATCATGTTAGCTAGAGGTAGATAGAGAAGGAAGAGGAGTTCGAGCATCCAATGAGAGAAAATCAGTAGGAAACTCTGAAGAGAAGAGATGAGAAGAGAAGGGGATTGGATCTCTATTCCCTGGAGGTTGTGGGTTTAGTTTCTAATCTCTAGAGCCCGGTAACATATTAGGGTCCCTGGAGGCTGTGGGTTGAGATAGGATCCCTGAAGACGTGTAAAAACTTGGGTCCCTTGTTGTCTAGGTAAATCCTCTCTATGGATAGAGACGATCCCTCTAGCCCAATGAGTGGTTCTAGCAACCAAAGTGACAATCTACCAGACACTTTCCTAAGTTACAATTGAAAAGAGAGACGAAGAAGATGGCCTACCTCGTTCTAATGTTATCTTGATTTCCTTTATTAAAGACATTGGATCACTTGTGTCACGGGCTCGTTCCTGTTGCTCTCAGTGTTTATGCACCTGCACAAGAGATCAAGATACAACAAGGCATGCAAATACAAATAGCATATTCAAAAGAAACCTACTTAACTGCTCAAGGAATGTTAAGCTAAATGATACATGAGCATACACATTTAGGGAAAATGAACTAACAGTTGTATATTAATAGAAAATAAGGGGAAGCATACAACCAAGGCTTGATGTTGATAGGCTCTCCTTGAATGAATATCCAAGTCCAAGCTAAGCTCTCCAAGCACTCCTTCTTCAAGCCAAATGAGTAGAATATAGGCATGATCTTAGCATAAGGGTGAAAATAGACATAGACCAACCATTATGGAACGGGACAGGATGAATATATAGGTTGGGAAAGGGAGTTATGACCTCTCCAAAAATAGGATTAGGCCCTCATCTCAAAGAGATAGCTCACAGGGATAAGACCAAGAGGCCAAGTTGGGAGAATTCAACCTCATCTATATCAAACAACCTCTAGCTCGCCGCTTTAGAAACTTGTAGATCACGAAGCTTCTCATCCTCTTTGGGAAAATTGCATTTTTGGGATCATCGTGGGTATATAAGTGAACAGAGCGATGCCATCACGAGTCAAGTATAGTGCAACAAGCGACCATCGTTGCTTTTAGTCTCATAAGTGCGATGATTCTCAAATTAGGGTTTTAGAGCTATTTCTTTCAGGGAAAGCTCAAGGCATTTTCCAATCAATGCCTTAGGAAGGATCTGAGATGCATATATGAATGAGTATACTCCATAATGGTCGTGTTTTGGGAACTTCGGGGTATGTCACAGGGAAGTGTATATGATATTTTGAAACTCATATCGTGAAAGTGCCCCATGGACAGATAAAAGTCGTCTTATGTTGATTAGAAGGTGAAATGTTGATCTGGTTGTAACTAGAAAAACCATCCATAAACGAGAAAATCTCACTCCCAGCACACTTTTCAATGATTTGATCAATAAAAGGAGTGGGATAATTTTCTTTTGGACAAGTGCGATTGATGTCATGGTAATCAACACAAACACGAATTATGCCCTACTTTTTGGCAACATGGACAATGCTAGACACCCAATCTTTCAATGGAATGGGATAGATAAAACCAGATTTTAAAAGCTTTTCCACTTCTTCTTTAATAACAACAACCTTTTGAGGATGCATGAGTCGAAGCCGTTGGTGAACAGGCTTTGCACCAGGATAGGCGACATTTCATGCACCACTATTGTTGGATCAATACCAGGCATTTCCTCTTATGACCACGTGAAGACATCTCGAAATTCTTTGAAAAGTTGAGTGTAAACCCTAATCTCATTAGGAGAACAGGACACCCCAATATGAATGTTCTCAATAATTCCAGGTTTAATGGAAATGTCAAGACGCATGGTTGCAGTAATGTTTCCCATATTACCCTCAGACAAGACTTTGTGCACCAAAATAAGTGTTTGAAGTGGATGTGTTGGTAAATGAGAAACAAATGCTTCAATACACAAAGGCATCTCATCGAGGTTGGGAAGAAATGAAGAACGATGATGGAGACCATTCCAAGGAGTTTCGTTTAAAGACATAACCTCAACGATACTCTCGTCTGTGGGGAATGTCTCGTTCAAAGGAGTTTCGTCTAAAGACATAACCTCAACGATACTCTCGTCGGTGGGGAATGTCTCATTCAAAGGATCTGGAGAATCCCAAGAAACAAGCCAAGGAGATGGCACATAAGTATCCAAGTTCATACTCAAAACAACATGAATTTCTGAAGCGACCATTGAAGCCAAGACAATTTCTTTATAATCTTGCTCTAATGGACTTAACAGAATAGAATTGCCAAATGAATCAATTTGATCTTGAGTAGGAATAATCCAAGGATCCATAGAAACTGATATTGTATTGATCAAAGTGACATTTGGAGGTGGGAGAGTAAAAGTACCCATTAAAGTAGAGTCTTTGAAAAGACCTGCCCCCACACTCTCATAAGGAATCTCGATATTTCCCACATATGGGACATTACTGTAACAAAGAAGAAACCACACAAAACATAGCATGGGTCCAACTTCGCCCGAGAAGAAGGTTGTAGTTGAGATTTGCATCTACAACTTCCACTTCTAGCTCAAAGGTCTTTCCTTCCAACGTGATCGGAAAGTTTGTGAGAATACCGTATGGATAGGAGCCTCTATCATCAAGGGCCTCCAAAGTGTTCAAGGACTAATTAAGAGGAGGAGAGCCAATGGCCTTCCAACACGAAACAAACATGATGCATGTAGAAGCACCTTCATCAATAATAGTCTGATGGATCGTCTTTCCTTTAATGATAACTTGAATCATAAAAGCAATCTGATGAGCAAGATGAGGAACCTGGTTTTCAAGATCAAAGGTAATTAAACTCGAATCGGCAGGGTCAACAGTGCCTATAGCAGAAAACAATGATTTCCGCAGCATTGGACAGGTTTTGAGAACCTCCAAAACATACATCTTTGAAGTTGCTTGAGCTAAATCCTTAAGAATATTATCATCTTGTGCAGCTCTAGCATTCGGATTATAAGATGATTTCTGAAGTACACCCTTGGGAGGTGGTCGCATTACAGACTCATTGTTAAGGCGCTCAATATGGAGTGGACCAGAACTAGATGGAGTGGAAGTAGAAGGTATATCTATGACTTCTTTTTCCACCGCCTGCTTTTGCAGAGTTTGATAGTTCTTTGTTCAAGTAGCAATCGAAATAGGCGATCAACATTGCATCATGAAAAATTGGGAACTAGAGGAGGCAAAGGATTTTGGTTGGTCTATCAACTGCGTCTGCTAAGATGGAAATGGTTCTTTCAAAATAATCGAAGTCCCTTTCTTGGTGTAATGATCTTCCTCACATATGAGGCAAGGATATTTCGGCTTGCGCTTGGAAGCATCATCGGTAGATGATTTGGGTGGATCTTATCTCGGGGTATCGATTTTGGCTTTACCTTTACCCTTTTTCTTACATTTTGAGGCCTTATCTATTGTAGTAGACTGAATAGCATGTACCTCAGAGGTTTTACCTGGATTTGATGAATTTTTTGAAGGATTATTGGAACCAGTGTTTGAAACAAATTTCTACTTCGAAGAAGCTTTAGTGGAAGTATGAGACATTGAACCAATTACACCATCAACAGGTGGTACATCGGGAGACTTTGAGTTTGTCGGATCCAAAGATGGTCTTGGAGCATCATGCAACATCTCATATAATGTGCCAAATTGTGAATAAAATAAGTCTAGGTATTGAGCACGAGCAATAGCTTGTTCTTCAGTAACACATCCACTCATAGCTATATCCTTAGAAATCTTGTTAATGAACAATTTTGTGAACCATTAAGTCAACAACTCATCAGAAATATTGAATTTGATTAGGCAACTTCGACGTCTCCATTCATGGATATGATTAGAAATGTGGGTCGTGGTATCTTGCTTAAGGGATGTGAGCAAATGAGTTCCAGTTTCATATCAAACCAACAATTGGAAGTGGGTGAGGAAGGCCATATCTAAAGAGTTAAAGTCATCATAGGTAGCTCAAGGCAACTCGATATATCATTTTGCGGGAGCACTTGTTAAGGTTCTCTGAAAGAGGCAAAGGCATATAGAATCATTAACATACGAATTGGAGGAGCACCATAGGTGATATGTCATCACATGGGCTTGCAGGTCCTCTTTAGACTTTCCTTCGAATTTAGGGCAATCACTTGGAATTTTAGTTGGAACTGGAGGCTAGTAAGGCAAATGAAAAATAGGATCATTTGTGAGCGTCGAGACATCAGGCGGTTCTAATGTAGCCAAGAAGGGCAATTGCATATTAGATGACATGTATGGCCTTTTGAGGAGGCCCAAACTGTGGGTTCCAACCTTGCTGTTACGGATTTTGACCCCGCAGTGGAGGATTTTGACCATACTGGATTTGATTTTGCCCCCACTAAGGGTTACCTTGACCATAAGGTGGATTTTGTCCAGGGTAGGTTTGATATTGACCTACCATAGGCCGTTGATAAGAATTATACACGGCATACAAATTGTAAGGTTGTTAGACCTGTTGACCCTGGACTTGAAGAGATTGGCCCTGCTGTTGTAGGGGTTGACCTTGTTGCTGCAAAGGCTGACTTTGTTACTGTAAAGGTTGACCTTGTTGCTGCAAAGGTTGGCCTTGCGAGTACAAAGGTTGAATAAGCTATTGAACATACTAAGTTTGATGTTGCAGATGCTGTTGAGATTGTTGCAAAGGTTACCTTTTCTATTGCAAAGGTTTCCCTTGCTGTTGTAACAGCTTCCCTTGCTATTCCAATGCTTTTTGTTATTGTTGCAATGGTTTCCCTTGTTGTTGCACGAGTTTACCTCGTTGCTGCAAGGGTTGTTGGACAGTTCCTTGGGATATACCTTATGGGTATTAGTAATTTCCGAATTGAATCTGGCCATATCCACTAGGAATAACGGATTGACCAAGTTGGGCATAAGCTCCTGATTGTGGAGCGTAAGACGAATTGACCAAGGCTTGCGAACCATATGGGACATAAGCCTGTTGGGGTGGAATCTGAGCCATATAAGGCTATTAGTACTAGATATTACCCGACCCGGATGTACCAACAAGGCTAGGAATAATACCATAATGAGGTTGATTAACTCCAACCATGTGAGTTTGTAATCCACTCACATTGGTTTCACTTAACATAAGAGGAATATTCGGATTTTCTCCCCAGGCAGTGGCACATTTTTTCCACTTGATGGAGGGGTGGAAGAACTAACTGAAACCTGACCTGAAACAGTTGGTTGTAAACGAAAATACAGGTTGCAATGGAATCGTAGGTTGAATGGGAACTGACGTGACAATAGTTTGTACATAAAATTGGGAGGTCATGTTTGGAATAAACTGACCAAAAGTAGGCATGGAATTGGAAGAACAAATGGGATTTTGATACAAAGATGAAGCACTAGGAGTTCTCGAAACCAATTGGGCTAGGGTTGTATAACCAGGTGGAAACATGGGCCCACTGGTTTCAGGAAGTGTGTGAGATGGTACTCTTCCTATAAAGGGAAAGCCTTGTGGAGGAAATTCATAACCAGAGAAGAGGTTGGGATCTCACATTCTAAATCCATGGTTGGAAACAACTGGCGAGAAGGAATCCGAGATGTACAGGGAGATAACTCCAAAGGAACACCAGGCCCATCGTAAGGACTGTAAGGACATTGAGGAGATATCACAACAGGCTTAAATAATGGATTCAGTGTATGAATAACAAGGCTCTGCAGACTCTCAGGGGTCTGTATAGGATTGTCAGGGGTCTTAGGATCAAATTCTTGAGGTGACCAGGAATTCGATGGAGGTGGACGAGAAGACAAGGGTTGGATACTTGGAATAATCCCAAGTTAAAAACCTTGATCTCCAAGTGACTGAGGAAGCTCAAGGTGAACTCCTTGGGAGGACCCTTCAGTATCAGACAATGAAGGGGAATTGTGAGATGAACTCAATGGTTCAGCCACGATGACTTTCCCTCAAGAGAAGAAAAGGAAAGGAGATTCGTTGAGGACTTATTAACAATCTTGAAATTAACAGGGAATTACTCAATATTGGTCCAAGAAGCAACTGCATCGGTTCGACATATTATCGTGGGCAATCATTTTTAGAATTTGAAACAAAAAATTTGCCTTTTAATGATTTAAGAGTCGATAAAAGGACGAAAAAGGTGTCTCTAGTCGCTTTCGTAGGTTTAGCGAGCTTGAAAGGACAAGTGCTCAATGATCTTTTCAAATTTAAGGACTCAGAAAAGATCAAAATGACCACTCAGGTAACTCTAGGTAAAAAGGAGTACCAAGTAAACGTGAACTGCAATATACACCTCAGCAAATAAATTTACCAAGGACTTGACGTATGTGCAAGAAATCTCCCCGAATGTTTTGTTCGGTGTATCATGTTTACAGGGTGGCAAACTCGGCTTCATATGAATAAAGGTTTGCAACCTATGAGGGTTTCCCTTTATATAATTGATAGTACGGGGAGCACAAGTCCATGCTAGCACTGTGTAATGCAAGAGCGAACGACAACTGTTGAGTTTTATAGACATTAGAACATGTCTCTAGCCTATACCATTAAGTATGAGCGTTAATGTTTCAAGTGCTCCTTAGATTAATTGATAGATTTTAAAATGCAGCTAAATGATGAATTGAAATCCTTTCATTCGATGAATACGACCTGTTTAGGGAAGAGAAACACCAAAATCATGCATCAGTGACAATTTTCCAATACTAAATGAAAAACATAAAATCTAATATTTCATTTCATAAGCAAATGCAATGCCAAAATAAAATCTTAAAGTGATCTACCTTAAGATATAATGATGGTTTCCTTTTCACTTCAATGCAATCAATGTAATCTAGTGCAAAAGAGAAAAAGAGAATGCAAACAACTCAATAATCATGAAAATATCTTTCACATTAATGGTTTTGAATGCAACAAATGCTTTGAAAACTACTTAAAAGATAAACGCTTCACTTTCGCTTTTTGAAACACAAAATTCAAAGCAAATACTTCATTTCAATTTGATCAAAACAAACAATTTTGTAATTTATTGCTTGCCAAATGGAACTAAAGTGACTTTCAAAGCATCTACTCAATTCGACATTAATGAAAACAACTTAATACCCAAGAACCAAAAGTGATTTGCAAAATAAGTCTAAACACAAAAAGACTCTTTTAACAAGGGTAATTGATCTTTGAAGAGAATACCAATGAGTGAATGAAGGATGACCTAGAAGTCCTAGAAACCCTAGAAGGAAAATCAAGCTCCAAACACACTTAAACCAAATCAAGAGGCATATGCAATCAGATAAACATGTCAAGCAAGAAAAGGACACTAAAATCATATTGGTAAGCCACTGATAGAAAGTGAAATACTAAAAATGAGAAGACAAACCCTAATTTTCTTTAACCTCTGATATCATCGCACATATTAAAAGAAAATCAGTGATCATCGCTACTATAGTCAACATATTTGCGATGTCATTGTGATTGTCAGGGACAAAACCGTAATGGTCAAGAAAGATAAAGAAAAAACAAAAAATCTTTAAGAGCAGCACAAATCAAGAACCTTCAAGAAATTACCATAAAGTGAAAATAGGTAAAGAGAAGCAAACAAGTATGGGAATGGATGGTTGGTCAAACTCGTCACCAAAAAAAGGTGAAGGATTGAAAGGAAAGAATCGTAGGTTCCCTAGTGGAGTTGCCATTTTTTTGTCTAGGTAAATCTTCTCTACGAACATAGATGATCCCTCTAGCCCAATGAGTGGGTCTAACAACCGAAGTGACAATCTACCAAACACTTTCCTAAGTTACAATTGAAAAGAGAGACGAAGAAGATGGCCTACCTCGTTCTAATGCTATCTCGATTTCCTTTGTTAAAGTGTTAGGCCCCTATACTACTAATGTAACCCCTTATTATTATTAGTACAACCCACTTATTATATTGATGTACCCATGTAGTGCCCATATTGTTACTATTGTGCCCCATAGAAGCCCACTATTGTTATTATTGTGCCCTTACATTATTATTGTTATGTCGGTTTTGATTATGTTATGACCCTTAGACTCCTATATATAGAAAGGAGGTCTTTTCATTTGTATCGTTGAAGAATTGTTCATTTATGTAATGTAAAGGAGGTTTCCCCCTCGATGAGGCTGAATTCTAAGGCGTTGATCTATCTTTTCTATCTTTTCTTGAGCTGGTTTCGTAACATTTGGTATCAGAGCTTTGGATTCTAGGGTCGCTGCTCCAAACAGGTCATCGTGGCATTTTCGCTATAACTTTTTTCCTGCGACATTTCAGAAGCGAAAAAAAAAAAAAAAACAAAA
>APFE031160041.1:6212-31298 GCA_000404065.3 Pinus taeda
AATGAGCAGGGAAATGAGGATAGGGACCATAGTAGTACTATCGATGGACACATCACTGTATCTACTGTACTCCCTATGCTAGGATGATCTCCATTGATCTGGGATTAGTATGAGTGGTTTGAGACACTCTCTTGTGACATTGATCTGGGATCAGTATGAGTGGTTTGAGACACTCTCTTGTGACATTGATCGGGGATCAGAATGAGTGGTTTGAGACACTCTCTTGTGATATTGGTTTGGGATCAATAAAACTGACTTTGTGTCCGTAAGAGTGATATGAAACACTCTCTTCAGATGAAACTGACTTCGGGTCAGTAGAGAATGGTATGAGACATTCTCGATAAATTCTTCTTCTTCATGGTTCAACAAAGCAGAGCAAGGTAGAGCAGAACATATCTCAGCAGATCAAAGCAGAGCAGAGCTCAGTAGATTAGAGCAGAGCAAAGCAGTGCAGGGCACTGATGGCAGAAATAGTACAGTCGGACATATGGATCAATGGATGGAGTTCTCCCTAGTTGAGAGGGAGTGTTAAAATTGGCAACTAGGGCCAAACTCCATGTGGGTCATCTTATTTATGGCAACTGATATTTTTTCTTGGATCCCTCTCACAAGAGGTGGTAGGATTGATCTAAAGAATCATTTGTATTCCGATAAGTATTCATGGAGTTTTATGAATTTATTTGCGTATAAGACAATTCGTCAAGGTTGGCTCAGCCAACCGAAATAAACCCCACATGTGCTCAACGTTTTAGTATAAATAGAGGTGGCCTTCAAGTCATTTCAACACACTTGGGATCTCTTCCTCTCTCTACTTGTCTTTGGGTTTTAGTAGGAGGAGAGATACTAAGGAATAACGTTGCCCTAATCTAGAGTGCAGAAAGCCGGAACTACCGGAAAAGCCGGAACTGCCGGAAAAGCTAGAACTGCCAGAAAAGACGGAAAAGCTGGAACTGTCGAAAAAGCCGGAAATGTCGGAAAAGCCATAACTGCCAGAAAAGCCGAAAAAGCTCGAATTGCCGGAAATGCCGGAAAGGTTGGAAAAGCTGGAAATGCCGAAACTGCCGGAAAAGCTGGAAATGCTGGAAAAGCCGGAAAAGACGGAACTGCCGGAAAAGTCGGAAAAGCTGGAACTGTCGGAAAAGCCGGAAAAGTCGGAACTGCCAGAAAAGCCAGAAATGTCGGAAAAGCCAAAAAAGTCGGAACTGCCAGAAAAGCTGGAACTGCCGGGACTGCTGGAACTACCGGGAACAACCGGAACTGCCGGAACTGCTGAGAACATCCGGAACTGCCATAACTGCCGGGAATAGCCGGAACTGGCATAACTGCCGGGAATTGTTGAAACAGCCGGAGCATCTATCTCTCTAGGAGGGCAGCATGCAAGGGACAACTAACTAACATTGGGACAATTGTATGGTACTTAGCAGCAAATACACCAAGCATGCAATGTTACAGCTAGCATGCAAGGGACAACTAGCATGCAACAACAAGCATGTGCTAGGGACCACAAGCATGCTAAGGACAACAAGCCAGCAAGGTGCAGCCACCATAGAGTCCAGGATTGGCAACATGGTGCAACAATGGCACATAATGTAGTATAGTGATGGGTACAGTCATGATTAATGAAGCATGATGAGATGCAGCATAGTGATGATGGGTGCAACATGGTGCAGCGCAGTGAGGTGCAGCATGATGACGAAATGCAGTGCAACGATAGGTGAAGGAGTCACCTTGGAGAATTAGTTGAAGCAGCATGTCTTCAACTGATCTCATGTATCATCTTTGTAGAGATGATCTATGCTCTTATCTAGATAAGTCAGAGTGTTGACTTCTGTTGTAAACATACTATCTCTCTCTCTCTCTGTGCTGAACTATTGAAGAACATATAAGAAGAATTGATCAAGGGTTTCCCCACAGTGGGGTTTGTCTCTGGCTAGCGCCACATCTTGTGTCCTCTTGTCTTGGCTTGTCTTCTGCGATTTATGTTTATGTTCTATTTGTAGTTTACTTTAATGCTGATGTGATTGCTAATCTGGAAAAGATATGGACCTAACTGTGAAAATTGAAATAAATTGCTCTAAGCATAGAACATACCTAAAATTAACACGCTGCCTGTTGAGATTTCGAATTGCTGCCTCTGTAGTAATTTCAAACTCCTCTTTCTTTCTGCTTCTGACCTCTTCTGCTTACGATCTGTTCTCCGATAACATGTGAAAATTTGGAAGACCCAAATTTCTACTGCAGCAATTGATTAAGCTTCTTCTATTTGTTAAATTATTGAACAAATTATTTTCTGCATCCTACAACAGATACGAAAACTAATACATCGCAACTTTCACCAATTAAATTAAATGTGGAGACAAGAAACTGAGCAAGAAAGAAATACACAACACATGACACTGTATTTTTTGGACAAATGTCCCCAGAAAAACCCAATGTGGGAGAACTAGTGCAGCAGCAGAGGTTTGTATTATTAAGCAGTATTTTTCTGAATACAATCTTTGGAAGCCTCGCTGGCTATCCAATACAGAGAATTTGACTGACAGAAGATTAGTGAGAAATACCTCGCACTATCACTAGCGATTTGACATAGATCTGGGCCCTGGATGGCTGGCCCCACGTTGGTTCTGCGCAGTCACTGCGTCAGCCTATGTAGTTCGGCGTCAACCTCTCTGGGGATCTGCGTCATCTCTTCCTGGATCTCCTGTTGTTTGGAGATTTGAACTTCAGCCCTTCTGGTCTCACACCGCGACTTCCTGCATTGAAACTCGTCTCTCCTAGTTGGAATTCGAACTCCCTCTGAAGCTCTGTGCTACCTCTGCATGAGCATACGTTGCCCAACGTAGCCTCTGCGTTGCCTCTTCTGGATCTTTCTTTGTATCCTCTGCGATGTATTCTCGGATCTGGAACTCTCCAATTGGAACTATCCCTGCCCCTCACTACAAGAAATCACTTCGATCTTCTCTCTAGCAACTGCTACACTGCCCTCTCTGAGAAATTCGTTCTCTTGATCTCTCTCCGATGTGTTTTCCAAATGCCCATTGAAGTCCTTATAATTCTCTAGTTGAGTAATCAACGACCTAGATTAGATCTTAATCAATGGCTCAGATCATTTGGACTCGATCTCTGTCTTCTTCTAGAATTTTGACCCTCAGTTTGATTAATACCCTTTAATTATTTTAATTTCCTAAGTTTAGACTTAGGCACCCATTAAAAATAATTAATTATTTTAATAAAACTGTCTCCAGGTGGAATTTCCCAAAATGATTTCTGGGCATTGTGGAATGCATGTCTCCTAGCCTCCTTGCAAATTTTGAAGCTTAGAGCGCATCTGATGCTACCAGAAATTAACAATCCTTAGATCGAATTCTTTCCTGCCTCTTCTTGGATTACCTTCTTTGAAATCTTCACCGAAAATCTTACCCTGAAATGATAATCGTGCTGCTTATTTATAGTTGTTTCCTGTCAATATAAGCTAACCTGAGTTGGGAGTGAGGCGACATGAGATCATCTAATTAATCTTGAAGCCTACTTGCTTGAGGAGACTTTGCTTTGTCTTGGAGGGATGTTTACACTTATCTAATGACTCATACAAATTATAACATGCCCAAGAAAGGTCCTCCATACATGGCATAGACTCAATTAGACTTTTATGATTAGATGACTCAATCCTAAAGGCTTCACAATGGGAGCCATCACTAAAATAAAATTCCTTGCTCATGAAACCCATGAGACAAGCATTACAATAATAATTTTATTTTACTTCTTTTCATCAATTACATAAAATCATAATTACATATGTCATTATGAAGACTGAACCTAGTTACTTTTCAAAAAAGTTTGGTCTCAAGGCTAGGGCTTGATATATCTCGCAATTCCACTGTCGAAATTTCTTCAAATTTGGAGGAGACCTTGAGGACACACCAACGCAGTATAGGCTACGAGATGGAAGTTTTTCTATGGCTACTTTGTTGGGAAAATGATGCCCTAGGCGGCCCAGCGTGGCTAGACCTAGAAAAAGGGGGGGAAGTGAAGAAAAAGAGGTTTTAAGGTGATCACCTTATGGTGGATCAATGCCTAATTCCTTTGGGGATATGGAGTCAAAGAAGAATTATGAGTATGGATCTCGTTTCTAGCTCAAGGAGGCTTTAAGGGCAACTTCATTTAGCATTAGGGCAAAAAAGAGAGCGACCTTAAAGCATTTGTACTTCGTTTGCAAATCAAGATGGCTTATCAAGATAACTTTGATCTCTAGGAAAATTTGTTCAACAAACATGACCCATAGGAACAAGGGTTGGGACAATCATGGGTTCCTGAATGATAAAGGAGGCTCATCTAGCGCCTATAGGAACCATGGTGATGGCCATGATAATGGGGTAGAGCTCATGAATTGGCTTTTGCCCACGTGCTAAATGTGTTTGTCTCGACCATCTTTTGCATTTTGTCGTACATTTTCCTGTTGAATGTGGCCAATTATGGTTTTACTTTTCTTTTCAGCTGCATCAACCTCTAGGGCATCATTCCATGCCTAACCCAAGGTGTGGGCAAGGGGATGGGGAAGGCTAACCCTATGTGGACGCAGTGGAGGAATGTGGACCCAAGTGGGAGAAATGATGAATTGGGTTAATATGAGTGGAAAGGGGGCAATATATGTGGATGAGAGAGCAGGACCACGCAACCAAAATTAGGGTTTCCCATTAAGTACCATCCCTAAAGCTAAAGGGTCAATAGAAGAGATCCCTCCCACAGGACTAGAATCCAAGGTTAACATCCAAAAGCGGTCTAGGGGACAAGAGGATAGACCTAGCTCATTCTATTTGCTGAATCCCCCCATTAATCCATGCCCAAAAGTGTCCATCATAAGCAAACTATAATACTCAATTACCAAATTACAAGGCATACCTTTAGGTTTGGGAGGCCCACCTTCAAACATACGATCATGGTAGATGGGTGAGGGACTACATGTCTGGCTCAGGTGGCGGAGAAGTGGCACAACGAGCTAGTTGGTGCCGGTTGAGGACCATCTTGGAGAAAAAAATTTCTCCTCAGGATATCATTCACAAAATGGTGGGTAATACTCCCAAAAGAAAAGGCATGATTTGAGAAATGATAAGTTATGTCCTCCATATTTTGACTTTGTTATAGCTTAGAAATGCTTACTCTATAATATGAAAGAGAAACAGGATCAAGAGGAAAGCCACTCTAGTTTAAGAGAAGGGCGGCTCACATGGGAGCAGAAAATGCATGGGAAATAGTCTAGAAACTAGCCCAAGTTTGAGATTTTCTTTTTTATGGTGCAAGAAAAGAATAATTTATGTTATTGAAAGGAGCTTGAACGAGGCTTAGAAGTTACTTCAAGAAGCTATTGGTTAAGGTCTAGATTGACAAGAGTAGCAACTTCCTGAATAACTGATACATACAAAGCACACCAAATCTTAAGATGCATTTTTAGAAAACTAGATAAAGTAAGATACGAAGATTCATAGTTTATGTAGAGTACTATCCTATTACATGTTGGAAATGTAACTAGTTTCGGTCTTCATAATTGTTATTGTATTCATTTTAATATGTATCTTATGTAACAAACAAAAGAAGAAAGAAAAAGTTATTATTGTAGAAGCATGAGTTTCATGCTCTTTATTGATGGTTATTCTAGGTAAAAGAATGTTCTTCATGCTTATAGGGTTTTTTAGGTTATAAGATTTATTGTCACGAGTCAACAGAGTCAAGATCGTGTTTATAAGACCCTTCGAGGTAAAATATAGCTTGTAAATAATTTATTTTGAGTCTAGAAAGTCTTGAAAACCTCCAAAGTACAAGTCGGCCTAGAGGAGGGAATTCGACCCCTTGGAAAGGCTATATAAAGGAGCAGTTCGACTTCATTTGGAACGAACTCACACACAAGTTCGATCTCAAGAAAAGAAGTTCGATCTATAGCTGGGAAGCAAAAGAAAATAAGAGAGAAGGTGTAAGAGGAAAGAAAAAAGAAGAAAAACTTGCTTTTGGGCTAATCTCTCTCATATGTGCGAAAGTCTAGGGTTTCTGTAGCTACAAAGGAGGCTGAAATTGTAGGTCTGAGTTGTAGTAGGGCAAGTTGCACTATCGAGTTGCTGGAAGAAGGAATATTCTGTGACCTGTCTTGACCTCGTTGACCTTGGGAAGCGCTGTCTTGCTCTAAGAAGAATCTCTTGAAGAAGCAGAATTAGGGTTTTTGCAGTAGCTACAGGGCCGAAGTTGTAGGTCGAAATTGCTAGATGAAGTTGCAGGGTCAACGCTGTGGTCGAAGTTGTAGCTGAAAGCTGGGTGATGCAGGATTGAGCAATGATTTTTGAAACATTGACTTGGTACTTGGAGGAGGACTTGGTCTAGGGTTTGGGTCTTCGTTGTCTCAATTGAAGCAGATCCTATACGAAGAGAAGAGTTTTTGGGTTTTTCCCTTGGAGGGATTTTGCCTTAGCTTGGAGCCTAACTTTTGTGTCCATTGTCTTTATTATTGTTGCTCTTGATATTTGTTGGACGAAGAAGATCTAATAAAGAATCACAAGAAGAATAATAAAGTTCACAAACAAGTAATAAGGTTAAGGAAAATTGGAATTAATAGCTGCTACTTTGCATTTTCCAACATTACAGAGACCAATCCAGAGCCATAATTTATCAACAGTAATATGAGGAAACCAGCCTCCACTTCTAGTTTAACTGCTACCTAATTTCTGAGGTTAAGTTGGTCTATTCTATTAAATATTTCGAAAGATGTCTTTATTTTATAAATGTTTCTTCTTTTCTTAGAGGCATTAGGGCTTTTAAGTTTTAACATGTGTAAATCCTAAATAATAAGCATATGAGGGCTTTTAAGTTTTAACATGTGTAAATCCTAAATACTAAGCATATGAATGTACTACTTATACTGGTTCCTGTATAGTTTTTGCTGCTTTTGAGAAACTGATAATTCACTTTTTTAGTCTGTATACAGTCTGAGATTCATAACATGATCACTCTAGGTCCATCCTAAATGTGTTTATGTTCGTATGCTAAGCTGATTGTTTAGGTTGTGTATCTGGTAGTGGTTCCAGGTCTATCCTAAAAGTGTTTGTGTTAAGATGCTAAGCTGGTGTCTTAGGTTGTGTATCTGGTACTGGTACAATCAGATGGGAGCCAACTGACCTATATACTGCTTGATAGGGTGTGACTATCTTGTGGTCAATCCGGTGGATTTTAGTTTGTAGTTATATCAATACCTCTTTTTCTTTCAATCTGCACCTATTCTTTTCTTTTCTGCTTGATGTGATTTTGACTATATGATGTATTCTTTTTTTATCAAAAGAATGAAAATAACAATGGAAAATGAAATATGATGGTCAGAGTGATCATTGGAACTGATCAGAACATTCATTGTCAAATAGCATTTGAGGACAGGATAATGCATCTCTGAGGTTGATATCTGAATATCAATTCCCTCCAGTGTGATTAGGGCGTTTCCTAGGCTAACTTAATTTCATTCTCTTAGTATCAACATCAACCATTAAAGTGGTAAGTTTGAGCAAGTAAAACTAATATATTTTCTTTTTTGGAAATTCTATTGCTGAAGCTTAGTTGATAATTTTATGAGACAAAATAGGAACTAGTAATCTAAGAACGGATAGTATGTTGCTGCAGGTAAAAATGGAATTCTTAACAAGTTTATTTGTCAACAGGTAAAGGCATTTGTTGGAAGAGTGGATACAGTATACAAAGTAACCATTGAAGTTTCCTTGCCACGAAGATTTGGTGATCTGGACCGTGATCTATGTTTGCATTGGGTATGTTGGTTCTTGAAAATCAGCATGCAAAATATGAGTTTTATTGGTGATTGCAAAGTTTAGTTTCTATCAGTTATGCATGTTCAAAATAATTGATTGATATAGATTTTTGAATTAGATGGGTCCAATTTCTAAATTACATCTAATCTGTCCAATTGTGAGTTCTCTAATTGTTACTTGGACTTGATTTTAGACTTTTACTTTGGTCTTGTAACTAGTAAGTTACTCATGAAGGTAAAACTGCATTATATTTACAAGGGACGGAAAATATGATTTATGCAGGTAAGCTGAAATTATGGATAGAAAAAATATTTTATGTAGATTTAATTCTTCAATGTAGTAACAACAAAAGGCTAATATATATGGGATTTTAGGAGGTCAATGTTTTATTTCTTAATCACTTTGCTTTTCTTTTCTCTTTATTTCCAGGTAACATTTCCCGAGGGAAATTCCCTAGGCACTTCCAGTTCCCCTAATTCTAAGGATGATGCCTACGGTAAACCCTGGATTCTTTAGGGCACAAGGCTAGGTCAACAACTTAATGGATAGATCATATATATCTCATTAACAACCAGCTCATTAAGAGTGAACATGTCACAAAGTAGGATTTGAACTCAACTGGGGAGGGTAACAACTTCTCCTCACAACGATTTGATCTACACCCTTGATTACTTAATCACTTCATGTATTTCCCCACTCAGTTTGTTCAATCATGCAAATGGAAAATCTTTACAGAAGTTTTAGCATTTGTAGCACATTGTCCAATTTTCATGGGAAAATGTATATTAAGTACTTGTAAGTTGTCATTCCAAACTACTTTGTTTTCTCCAAATATTGCTATTTCTAAAGTGAAAAAAAGTTTAATTTTGGCTTCCAAGAAGCAATGGATAGGTGTTTTTTTTGTGCAAAATACGTCTTATATTTATCGAAAATATCAAACATCGAAACAAAAGGTGGAAGGGTATATATAATGGACTTTACATCCTCTTTCAAAGAGCCACTAACACTGAAACATTCTCTAAGTGGGCTAGAGAATCTAAACCTTTGTAGTATCCCTCCTTATTCTTATATTTTTAAAGAAATTTTCTGAGTTTATATTGAGTTGTCCAGTGGTTACTTTTGTCAAACAGTTTGGTTATACGCTGCTGTAGGTATTCTCTTACAATTTTAACTCAAGAAGATAAGCACAGTAAACAACATGTGTCCAGAGGAAGCATTCCATGAGTTCAAACTGATATATTTAATACTCAGTTCACATATAGCTGATACATGACTTTGCCACAGTGAAAACAAATTAGAGCAGCTCTCTTTTTCTGTTTCTTTTATATTCAATATGCAAATCCACAGGAAGTAATGGAATAGATGAACCTGGGATTTTGCCATAGGAAAAACTTCCAAAATATCAGTCAAAGATGAAGATTAGGCCAGCCATGCAGGCTCAGGATTAGCAGCTCCAAACTAAGGTAAGGTAACAGTGCCACTGTTGACTGTGAGAAAAACCCACACAAATCTGAAAAGGGGAAATAATACTCAGATCAACTCGTTCTCAACTCATATATCCTCTTTGTCCAGGTGGGAAAAGATTCACGACCTGCTCAGATTTGTTAGTACTCTCCAACAAAGAAGCACTTTACCACACTGTTGTTAAATACCTCGGCAAATCGAACCTTTCATGAAGAATATGTCCAGCATCCACGCACAGGGGTATTGTGGCCACAATACAGAGAGAAATATCGACTATTATCAACAGAAGTTCAGCCCAGAAAAGAGGTGATTCGACCAGCCCAGAAATGAGGGCATTCAATTCCCCTTTTTCCTTAGGGAACTCATCCTAACAGTGGTAACCCATCTAGTACATATTGAAGAATGTAACTAGTATCGGTCTTCATAATTGTACTTGTCAAAAAAAAATTATTATTAAAGAAAATTACTTATTAAAGGATGGGTTTTATGCTTGGGTCAATGTGAATCATGGCATGATCGTTGAGCTGCTGTAGGTTACAGGAGGATGCCCTAACCAGTGACCAAACTCTGTCCATGAACAACAGTACAGAGGTATGTATGTTCTCCATTAATGACTTGTATTGGGTCCATGATTTTGGATCAGTTTGGATGGGATGTGCTTGCAGCCTGTAGTAACCAAAGTGGGGGGGCAGACTTGGTGGTTAGATGCCCTAACCAGTTGCAGCATCTACAATGATTTATTAGACACTCGGAGAATCTGTTAGCAGCCATGTCGAGGGGTTTCTTAGGTGTTGGATACTGCCACATAGGAGCAGCAATGTCCCTAACATTGGGACAACAATGCTATTAGTATGATGGCATGATGCAATAGGATAGCAGCAAGCATGGTGCTGCAAACTCATTAGCATAGCAGTAAGGTACAACAAGCCAAATAGGACAGCTAGGCAAGTGTGCTTAGTACAACATGGTAAATGGGACAACTAGGCAATGGTGCTTGGTGCAGCAAGCTAGCAAGGCTATGATGTTTGTTGGAGCATAGCAAATGGGACAACAGTATGCCAAACATAGAATGGCAATGTCACTAACAGTGGGACAGCAGCAATGGCACATGGAACAACTGTGGTAGCATGGTGCAACAATGGCGCATGGGATAGCAGTGGCAGCATAAGGTGCAGTAGTATTGTTAAATTTGGCAACTAGGCCCAAACTCCATGTGGGTCATCTTATTCATGGCTGATAATATTCTTATTAGATTCCTCTCGTCGAGAGTTGTAGGATTGATCTAAAGATCATCTGATTCCGATAAGTATTTATGGAGATACGAATTTATTTTGATTATGGAATAATTATCAAGCTTACCAACAACTCATTTAGGCTCAAAAGCCTAACAGTCGCATCTATTCATTATCATCAGATGTGTATAAATACATGAGGACTTTTCCTCATTCGGACTCACTCAACTCATCACGTCTCTCTCTCTCCAGCGCAGCAAAGAGGCTCTTCTCTCTTGCACAGTAGGTGACTCTTCTCTCACACGTGTGGAAGGAAGGTGCAAAACCTGAAGCTGCAACTGCAAATCGAAAGTTTGACCAACGTTGACCATCAGACCTCCTCCTCTGAATTGTGCTGTAGGTGTACCTGGATCTCCTTTGAAGGCTGCATTTTTTGGTGACGGAATCAAGCTGATCCGACGGTCAGTTTGCGAGATATCGACTGCCCTAGTTTTGATGATGAAGCCGCTAACGCTGATGCTGCTGATCTAGGGTTTGATACTGCTGATATAAATCAGATTTTTGTACTATTTCTCTCTGCATCAGGACCTCCGACACGCATTCCAGAACTCCTTACCAACATACCCAAACCTTTGTTCAGCCTACCATTGCCTCCTTCGCCGCAAGAAGCGCCTTTTCATTGCCCATAGGAGACAGGTTTTTTCTACTCTCCTCCTTCGCTCCCCTAAAGATTTCTGGGGGACCATCCTTTCCTGGCGCTTACCTACCTCAGTCGACCTTGATCTTGCTTCAATGTTCTCTCACACCTCCCAGTTGTATGACATTCCTGGGTAGCCTCTGATTCAGGTTACTCCCCTCCCCACCTCCTGCCACCTTTTCTCTGACAAAGATATCAGAGAGGCAATATGGACAATGACTAGCAGCAGGGCAGCAGACGAAGAAGGCTTCCGGGCAGAATTCTTCAAGCATGGACTTCGCCCCCTAGTAGGATATCTGGTGGACCTTTTCAACTAGGTGGTTTGGAATGGATTTCTGGATGGTTGGTCACACCACATTATTTACCCGATCCACAAGTCAGGGCCTACTTCCGACCCCAATAACTAAAGGACAATCATGGTTGGGCACACATTCTCCAAGCTATATGCTACAACACTCCACAGGACACTCTCCCATTTCCTTGAGCAGAGACAACTCAGGGCCAAGGGCCAAGCAGGATTCCGCCCAGACCACCAGACGATCGACCACATCCTTACTCTTCGTGCAGTCATCGAGGAGGCTAGGCATCGATCTTCTAAAGTGTACTGTTGCTTTGTAGACTTCTGGAAGGCCTTTGACTCAGTCCCGAGGGAAGATCTTTTTCAGAGGCTAAGAGAGATTGGCATTTCATTGACTCTTCTAACAGCTATCATGCGCCTCTATGAGGCCGTCCTTGGCCATCTCCGCACAGTCGGAGGAATGTCGGATTTCATTCGAAGCACCATTGGAGTCGAGCAAGGATGCCCCCTTTTTCCTACTTTATTCGGGATCTATATCAATGAGCTTGAGTCCTTCCTCTGGGAGCATATCCAGGATACAGATGGGTGTGTTCTTCACCAGGTCCTGATTTCCATCCTCCTCTTTGTAGACGATATTGCCCTTATGGCCTCCTCCCAAGAAGGTCTTCAGAGACAGCTGGATGCTTTCGCAGGTTTTTGTGATCGAAGGCATCTAACTGTGAACTTGGGTAAAACCAAAGTGATTATCTTCAATGGAGTCAAGAAAACCTCAGACTTCCACTTCCTATTTAAAGGAGAAGAGATCGAGATTGTCAGCACTTATACATATTTGGGAGTTCACTTTTCAGGGCCTCGCTTCAGCCTGCGGCTAGCCCTTCAGCCTTAGATCAACAAAGGGTATGGCTCCCTGGCCCTTCTGGAGAGGCAATGTTTCCGGCACCATTTCCAGGACATCTCGTCCAAAATGAGCATATGGACACTTTGATTCGCCCTACTGTGCTTTACAACTCAGAGATTTGGGGTCCCTCTGTCCTAGAGTCAAATTGGGCTTTAGCGGAGCGGGTCCAGACCCTCCTTTTGCGCCGTTTCATTAGGTGCAAGCAAACAGTTCCTCAGCGCATCATTCTAGCAGAGTTCGAGGCTCAACCTTTCCGCCTAGAGGTGACATTTAGGTTTGTGTCGCTCCTGCACAGGCTTCGAGGCCTGGCAGACGCGAGGAAGGGTCGTGACAGATACCCATACTTAGCATATTGCTCCTCGGAGAACATCGCCTGTATGCAGACAGGCCGATCCAAATGTAGGTACACCGGTGTGACAGAGCTTCTGGAGGCTTCAGGAATCCAAATTGACCATCTCCCTCTTTTTCAGTACTCTCTAAATGCTCTAGGCCACCTCCTTCCCAATCAACAAGAGCTGAATAAAATCATTAAGGAGGATATTTACAGACAATACATTCTGACTACATGGACCAATCCTTCCAATGGGTTGTGTCCAAAAATGGCCTTCTACGCGGAGCATTGCTTGGAGATCAGGGATGGGCTCATCATTAGACCCCAGTACACGCTCCAACATTGGATGCATGCCCTTAGAATCCCCCTCGAGCAGCTCAGAGTTGGGTCTCACAGGCTTCGGGTGGAGACAGATCACCACATCGATAGGGCATATACGATTTGCCAACTCTCACTTACAAGTGATAGAGACAGAGACACACTTCATCTTTGGATGCCCTGTTTACTATGAGATTCGAGGTCGTTTCCATTGTCTCTTCAGGTCTTCTCAGAGTTTGACCAGATTCCTCAGATATGTTGATCTGAGATGCCTTGCACTTTATCTCCAAGAGGCCTTCAGATTTCGGGCCCGTTTTCTTCAGCCCCCCACCAGATCGGACTCCTCGCAAAAGATCACAGACTTCTTTAGAGCGCTACCATTAGCGCGGGGCACCAAAAGAACCGTTGACCGACCCACAAACACTGAGACCAGATCAGTGTGGTCCGGGGGGGGGGGGGGGGAGGACCCACCAGACTGCACCAGCGCTCCAGGATTGGATCCACCCTTGGGAGGCACCCTAGAACCTCCAGGCAACAACAGCGACAGCCCAGTATGCCCATAGGATAGTAGACTTTGACAAACTTCTCTTAGTTTTCTTCTCTCGACCTCAGATTTTAGGAGTAGGAACTGGACATGAGACTCCTTCCCTGCTTCTTCTTCTTCTCCTTCTCTGCTTCATCACAGTGCTTTGTTTCGAAGCCGAGAGCTTTTAGCTTCTACATTTGCATCTACTTAGATTATAGATGTATTTTCTGCTTTTTAAAAGAAATGTTAAAGGTGACCGTTTGGTCCACCGGCTTGGCATGATGTAATCATTGTAACCGACAGTCCTGTTGACCTATTATGGTCATTTGTTGGACATTAATAAAATTATCTTATCTTATCTTTGTCTCTGCTGAATTTTTTTTATTTTAACCACATGGTGAGTCGGTAACTGCCAGGCCTAATTTAGGGGAGTCCCAGGATCAAACCTCATAGCTGCCACTATAACACCAAGAGCATAACCAACCACCTGCAAGTCGGGTATACTAAGTTCCTATGATTTTAGCAAGAGCAGACTCACAGGAAAGGGGAATCTGCCCCTCTAGCCGCCACCACAGCAGGTCATTGTACTCAATGAGGTTTGAACTTCGATCTCCTCGGGCTTCGCCCATGTGACTTACCGTCAAACCACACATCACTGTACCTCTGCTGAATTATTGAAGATAAAAGAAGATTTGATGAAAGGGTTTCCCCATATTGGGGTTTGTCCCTGGCTAGCCGCCACATCTTGTGTCTCTTGTCTTGGCTTGTTTTCTATTGATCGTTTAATGTTCTATCTGCACTTTACTTATGCATATGTGATTGCTAATTTGTGAATAATAATAAGAAAGAGAAGTAAATTGCTCTAAGCATAGAACATACCATAAATTAACATGGGATCAGAGCTGAGGTGAAGACAAAGCCCGAGCAAGAGCAAGAGCAATCATCGGAGAGAAGATTGGCAAGGCTATCCTAAAAGAACTATGTGTCCTCAACACTCTTCCCTGCCGAAGACAAGCTCCGTGAGAAAGCTGACTATCACGGAAGGAAGATGAATATTGATCTAACCTTAGAAGATCAAGGAGTGTTAGACCATGTGAGAGGCAATATTGTTGAGCCTCCATCAAATGCACCCACTGTTGCGAGGAACAAATGGAAAACCGGCGAAGTCAAAACAAAGAAGATTATCCGGGACTCTATCGACAAGCGCTTGGTGGCCTACATCTCCGATCTGAACACGTCCAAGGAAATCTATGATAGACTGGTGAGTTTATTTAAAGTTAATGATGCAAATCAGGTTCTGTTTCTTAGAAATACGCTGAAAGAAATTAAGAAGGGCAAAGATGAGAGTATGCAAGCATACTTCTTAAGGATCACCAAGATCAGGAACGATCTCCTATCTATTGGGGAGACTATTACTGATAGGGAAATGGCACTCACAACTCTTGGAGGATTACCATCCAAATGGTTAGTGTTGAGGACTACTCTTCTGAACAATAATGTAATTCCTGGTTTCGAGGAATTATGGCTAGATGCATTCAAGAAGAAATAAGGGTGGAAGAAAAGGATGATGGTACATTTGCGATAAACCAGGTCACTATGTGAAGGAGTGCCCTGATAGAAAGATCTCACACCGGGACGATGATCAAAATTCCTCTCATGGCAATCAAAGTAATGGGAAATCTAATAGCAAAGGTAAAAGGAGTGTTGGTAATCAAGGAAGAGGACAACCATTCAGGAAGGCTAAAAATTCTAGGTATGAATCCAACATTGTTGAAAATAAGCAAGATGAATACTATTTAACAGCTGCTCTATCTACCTCTGCTCCTTCAGAGTCAATGGGAATTTGGCTCATTGATAGTGGTGCATCAAGGCACTTCACTAGTTACAAAGAAGTTCTCCATAATCTAATAGAGAAGGAAACTAACCTGGAAATTGTCCTTGGAGATAATATGAAATATCCCGTGAAAGGTGTAGGCAATGTCTCTCTTAAATTGAATCAAGGAAATATGATCCACTTACAGGATGTATTATATGTGCCTGACCTCAAGAAGAACCTGGTGTCCATCTCAACAATGGAAGACAAAGGCTACAAGGTGACCTTCAGCAACGGCAAGGTACATGTATGGAAAAATAATGTTAAAGATGCCTTCACTCTTGGGTTTCGAGTTGATTCATTATATCAGATCGGTGGAAGTCTGCTAGGTGTCATGTCTTGTGACACATCTATTCAGTTTGAACTTTGGCATCGAGGTTTTCTCACTTTCATTATAAAGCTCTACCTGAAGTAAGACAAATGGTATCAGGGATGCCCGAATTTCGAGTAGATAAAGAAGGTGTATGTCCGAGGTGTGCCGAAGGAAAGCTCAAAAGGGGACCATTCCCCTCAAGCCATAGCAAGACCTCCGATATATTACAACTGACCAATGCCCTCATCAAGCATTGGGTTCCAAGACTCTTGAAGAAATGTTCACTGGTAAGAAACCTGATGTATCTTATTTTAGAATTTTTGGAAGCCCTGTATATTTTCATGTGCAGAAAGAGAAAAGGAATAAATTGGGTGCATCTGGAAAGAAAGGAATCTTCGTGGGCTATGGTGAAAATACTAAAGGCTATAGAATCTATGTTGCCGGTCAAAGGGAAGTTGTGATTAGTCATGATGTCACCTTTGACGAAGATATGGCCCTCAACAAGGTGGACAATCTTTCGACTTTGAGGAGCTCTCAAGAAGCTGGCACCAGGGAACCGAAAGAAAAGGATGATGAAATAATGCCTGACGTGGAAGAACCCATGGATCCCATTGATCCACCTGAGCCCTTCTCTTGCAGGAAGAGGCCCTCTTGGTTTAGGGGGCTACTCGATGATGCTGAAGGACACACTGCACCCTGAAGAGCCTTCCGTGAAAGTAAGAAACCCAACAGGTATCAGGGATGCCTGACCATCATGAGCACGATCATACAAAACGAGCCTTCATCATTCTCAGATGCCGTCAAGCATCAAGTATGGAAGGATGCTATGACCAAAGAATATGAGTCTATTATGAAGAATGATGTCTGGAAAGTAGTTCCCAAACCCCAGGACAAGACAGTTGTCACTTCTAAATGGCTTTACAGGATAAAGCATGCAACAGATGGAAGTACGAAAAAATATAAGGCTCGTTTTGTCGCTCGTGGCTTCTTGCACTTGTTTCCAGATATACCACCATCCGCTCGATCATAGCCCTTGCGGCTTCACAAGGATGGAACCTACATCAGATGGATGTCAAGACAACATTCTTGCATGGTTCGATCAAAGAAGAGGTCTACGTGGAGCAACCCGAAGGATTTGAGATTCATGATCGAAAATCTCATGTATGCAGGTTGAAGAAGGCTCTTTATGGGCTGAAGCAAGCACCCCGAGCATAGTATGAGAGGATCGATAACTACTTGATGAAGCTAGGATTCACTAGGAGTGAAGCCGATCCTAACCTTTACTCTAAGGTTGAAGACGACAAACCTCTCATGCTGGTGTTGCATGTGGATGGCCTCTTTCTAACAGGTGCAGACCCTCTCATTCACAAATGTAAGAGGGAGTTGGCTTCTGAATTTGAAATGAAGGACCTAGGATTGATGCACTATTTCCTGGGACTTGAAGTCTAGCAGAAGCCAAGGGAAATTTTCCTGTCTCAAGGAAAATATGTGGTGAAGATATTGAAAAGATTCGGTATGGTGGACTGCAAGCCTGTGACTACCTCGAGGATCTTAACTTTCAGAAGTTATATGGTAGTGATGTTGGACCAGATTTGAGAAATGCCTCTGAGTTAACTCATTCGCGTTGATGTTCTTGGTGAACCTTTGTCCGGACATATGTTTTACAGTGAGCATGGTGAGCTCATATTTGGTTGAGCCTCACTGGATTGATGCCAAGAAATCTTCTGAGATGTCTTCGGGGCACAATCTCTCATGGATTGAGATACACTGTCGGAAATATGAAACTGCATGATTATTCGAATGCTGAGTGAGCAGGCAGTGTGGAGAGCACTTCTCAGTGCTGGTTCTCTTTGGAATCTGCCTCGATATCTTGGATGAGCAGGAAGCAGAAGTCGGTGGCTCTGAGCATCGCCAAGGTAGAATACTTTGCTGCTAGCATGGCCTCCTGTGAAGTAGTCTGGTTGCGGAAGCTCTTCAGTGAGCTGTTTGTACACATGATGAATACCACTGTGATTCTCTGTTACAACCAGATGTGGGATTCGATTATAGAGGAATCTCGTATTCGATGATTGCTCCAGCAAATAAACATCAGATGCTGCCTTATCTGAGATATGGTAAGTTGATGAGTAAGGAGGCTCCATCGCATTGATACTGATGTATAGGTCGCTGACATTTTGACAAAGCCCAGGGGAAAGATCAAATTTGTGATTTTCCTGAACGACTTGGAGTTGTCGAGAGACCCTTGTAAAAGGGTCCTGCATGTTGCATACATTGAGCTCTGGGAGCTCTGGGGGCTTGTGGTTCTTACTGGAGCAACATACGACCACAAGGTGACTCACCCTCCCCTGGTGGTGCACAGTGGGACAAGATGATTCGCTTTCTTGTGAGACAGGATGATTCGCTCTCCTGTGGACAGGATGATTCGCTCTCCTGTGGACAAGATGATTCGCTCTCTTGTGTAGCAGGATGATTAGTTCTCTTGTGAGGTCTGGATGATGTGTTCTCCATGACAATTCTAGTAGGATGATTAGTTCTCCTGTGAGGTCTGGATGATGTGTTCTCCATGACAATTGTAGCAGGATGATTAGTTCTCCTGTGAGGACGGGATTGATTAAGTTCTCCTGTCAAGGCATCCTACCCATACTGTCAGGGACTCATGGGAAGTACCTCTCATTTGATCAATGAGTAGGGAAATGAAGTTAGGGACCATAGTAGTACCGATGGACGCATTGCTGTATCTACCGTACTCCCTACGCTAGGATGACCTTCATTGATCTGGGATCAATGATATTGGTCTGGGACTAGTGGTAAGAGTGGTACCTACTATAGCGCTGACTTCGTGTCGGTTGAGACTGGTCTGGGACCAGTGGTAGGAGTTGTACTCACTATGACGCTAACTTGGGGTTGGTTGAGACTAGTCTGGGACCAGTGGTACATATTCTGACACTGACTTTGAGTCAGTATGATGCATCCTCAATCATTTCTTCTTCTTCATAATTCGGACAAAAGTAGAGCAGAAAAGAACAAAGCAGAGAAGAACAGAACAAAGCAGAGCAGAGCAGAACAGAGCAAAGTAGTGCAGATCAGTACAGGGCAGAACAGAACAGAGCAGAACAATACATATCAGTACAGGGCAGAACAAGACAAAGCAGAACAAGCAAAATAGAGCAGAGCAGGGCAAGGGTCAAGCTGTACAGGGTAGCGCATTTGATGGATGAATAGTAGCAACTGACAGACAGAATGCAGATAGAGTTCTCCCTAGTTGAGAGGGAGTGTTAAATTTGGCAACTAGGGCCAAACTCCATGTGGGTAATCTTATTCATGGCTAATAATATTTTTATTAGATTCCTCTCGTTGAGAGGTGTAGGATTGATCTAAAGATCATCCGATTCTGATGAGTATTTATGGAGATATGAATTTATTTTGATTATGGAGTAATTATCAAACCTACCAACAACTCATGTAGGCTCAGAAGCCCAATAGCCGCATCTATTCATTATCATTAGATGTGTATAAATACAGGATGACTTTTCCTCATTTGGACTCACTCAACTCATCGCATCTCTCTCTCTCTCTCTCCAGCACAGTAAAGAGGCTCTTCTCTCCTGCACAGTAGGTGACTCTTCTCTCACACGTGTGGAAGGAAGGTGCAAAACCTGAAGCTGCAACTGCAAATCCAAAGTTTGACCAGCATTGACCATCATACCTCCTCCTCTGAACTGCGCTGTAGGTGTACTTGGATCTCCTCTGAAGGCCTCATTTTTTGGTGAAGGAATCAAGCCGATCCGACGGTCGGTTTATGAGATATCGACTGCCCTAGTTTTGATGATGAAGTCGCTAATGCTGATGCTGCTGATCTAGGGTTTGCTATTGCTGATATAAATAAGATTTTTGTACTATTTCTCTCTGCTGAATTATTGAAGATAAAAGATTTGATCAAAGGGTTTCCCCATATTGGGGTTTGTCCCTCGCTAGCTGCCACATCTTGTGCCTCTTGTCTTGGCTTGTTTTCTGTTGATCGTTTAATGTTCTATTTGCGCTTTACTTATGCACATGTGATTGCTAATCTGTGAATAATAATAAGAAAGAGAAGTAAATTGCTCTAAGCATAGAACATACCATAAATTAACAAATATGATGTGTGCAGCATGGTCATGAGGTCTAGCATAGTGATGATGGGTGCAGCATGGTGCAACATGATGACGAGATGCAGCACAATGATAGGTGAAAGAGTCACCTTGGAGAATTAGTTGAAGCAACATGTCTTCAACTGAGTTCAGCCATCTCATGTATCATCTTCTTAGAGACGATCTATGCTCTTATTTAGATAAGTCAAAGTGTTGACTTTTGTTGTAAATGTACTATCTCTCTCTCTCTGCTGAACTATTGAAGAACATATAAGAATAATTGATCAATGGTTTCCCCACATTGGGGTTTGTCCCTGGCTCGCACCACATTGTGTGTCCTCTTGTCTTGGCTTGTTTTCTGCGATCTACGTTTATGTTCTATCTGCAATTTACTTTAATGCTGATGTGATTGCTAATCTGGAAAAGATATTGAGCTAAATGTGAAAATTGAAATAAATTGCTCTAAGCATAGAACATACCTAAAATTAACAACCTCTCTCCAAGGCTTGCTAGATTTTGCGGCAACACTTTCCGCAACCGGTGGTCATGTGTTGTTTGGAGAACTTGTTACTGTGACATCCCTTTTCAAGACAAGTCATGGATAGGTTAGTAGCTGATTTATTATTAAGGTTCTGGTTTGAATAGTTCTGTATGGTTGTTTAAAACTGCTTACAAAGTCTAAGTTGGCTTAATTATCTGTCTAATGCCTAATTGGTTTTACTTGAGATTTCAAAAGGCCTTGGGCGTAGTGTTCTTGATCTTAATGTGACTCTCTTTATCAGTAATATTAAACATATATTTGGAGGATATTGGCAATTGCTAATTGCCATGCATAGCATTTACACTTTTTTGATATCCATTAAAATTCAGTTTTATAAGTAGAAGTTTGATGCTGTTGATTTGAATCCTCTGAAAAAATTGACAGTTTTAAGATTGCCAATTGTTACCTCATTTTTGTGTATGGTGTCCCATCTCCTGTAGGTCTATTTTTCTGGTTCTCTTAGTCTTTGAACTTTACAACGCTGATGCTTTGTGGATGGCAGGGTTTATATATGTCAAACTCTTCAAGATTGATAGTTCTGGATGCTGCTAGTGTACCTAATGGTACGACATCTGTGACTGTAAAGTAAGTAGCATATTCTCTTGATGTTTACGTATTCAACCAACTTTGTGAAAGTTTGAGTATCTTGAAATAGTTTTTGAAATGAAAATAATAACTTGTATAAGTAAGCCTCCTGTAAAAGTTCATATCTTTATTCCATAGGAGGGAATTTAGTTTATGTTTAGTAATTTATCTATTGATGAGATCTTTTTTCTTTGAACATAGCATTAAATTCAAATCCTTTCATAATGTCTGAATTTCAGATTGATAATTTCTTTTGACTGCAGTAAACAGAAATTTATGAAAACTCCATTCCAGCAAGATCCTACAGGTTCCCATACCCTGGACTTAGCATTTGATTCAAGCCAAGCGCCTTTATTTCTTACATTTGTATTAAAGAGTTCCAATGATCTTTGGGTCAGGTATACTCCAAAGCTGGAGACACCATAATAGGATTTCATACTGTTACACATAGATGCAATTTTTCTATGGCCAGCTAACTCGATCCATGAGAAGAGGCAAAAATACAGGCTTGATTCAGGAAACTTACATAATTTTTTTTCGAGAAATGTTTTGAGCCACGTTAAGGGAAAGAAGATAATAATTTGCTTTGTCTTTTTGTAGGACTCATTTGGGTAAGAATTTTTGTCTGCCTGTTGGTTTTGGTAGAGGAAAACCAGATCCTCTTGGATTTTCAATGGGTAGGGATGGATCTGTCAACTTTGCTTTATATTCAAGGAGTGCGGAGAATGTTGTCTTATGCCTCTACAATGCCACAAGCACTGATACTTCTGTGAGTTCATACTGAATTATTCGAGAAGTAATGAATTATCACATGATAAAGTGAATATTTTATTATGAGCATAATTTGAAAATGTGCTTAGGTGGAAATTGGTGTATAAAGATGCTAGAAACAGTGAATTTTTGAAATTGGAATACACGTGTGCTATTCATACTCAGAGTATTCCTTCTTTTCAAGTAATTAATCCATTGAAATGTGTTTTGCATAAATGAATCCAGATAAAGTTTGTAACTAGGAATTTCTGACATGCAGTTAGAGATGGGCTTGGATCCTTATATGAACCGGACCGGAGATGTTTGGCATGTTTCATTGGATATGTTGGGGCATTATACACGCTATGGATATCGGTGTAAGGTAAGCAAGGGAGACACATTGCTGAATTAGATGCATTTATGCTCATTGATCCCCTTGACCACTTTTTGCAGCCTTTCAATGTGAATGGATTTCATTCTTTCGTGGATAAGCCATATACTTGCATTTTTATGATTCACTATTTTGATGGAAACTTAGATACTTAAATTGAAGAGTTCCAGGCAGTCCATAGAATATAGGGAAGTGGCTCCCTGCAAATGGGTAGTTTGGGCATTTAAATCTTTAGTACTGTTGATTTTTGGTAGCTACGGTTGGTATCAAGTCGGCCTAATTAAAAAGGAATAAAATTAATATTTTTGAAGCTCATGTAGGCTTCAAAAGTCAGGTCGGCCCCACCAGTTGAATGGGTGTGACCCTCGGTCAAAAACCCACTTGATTTGACTTCTATATATTTGCATTCGACCTCTTTCATTTAACATCAATTCAGATCATCAAATAGACATCTGTTTTTCTGTTCACATGTGCGAAGGGGAAGGAGAGGAAGGCAGAAGTTTGACCAACCTCATTAGAGAATCTGTTGATCAGAGTTGACCGGTTCTGTTGACCAAGTTTCCTGAGGTCAGTTTAACCGAATTTCAGAGGCCATTGACAGAGTTTCCTGAGGTGAGTTTGACCGAATTTCAGAGGCTGTTGACCGAGTTTCCTGAGGTCAGTTTGACCGAATTTCAGAGGCAGTTGACCGAGCTCTGTTATGGGGAGTTTGACCAAGTTGCTAACCAAGGTTTGACCTGTGGAATTTTGTGGTCTGTTTGACCTAATTTGACGTATGAATTTCAGATTGTAAATTTGCTTAACTGAAGAATTTCTCCTAGAAAAGATTGCTGGGTTTTCTCCCTAGTTTGGGTTTCCCAAGAGAAAATTTGTGTCTCTTTATGTGCTTGGCTGTCTCTTCATGATCCTATTGTCATTATTGCATCACTGTTGAGGTTTTCTAGGTATAATTGCTTAATGATGTATGTGACATAAGTAAACTTGGTTAAAGAAATCATTGGAATGTAATATGAATTTAGAAGATCAGATTTCCCTTTGAAAAATCAACATGGTATCAGAGCCTAGGTGAAAGAGCAGCCATTAAAGAGAGTCGAGACTAGAAGAAGGCCGTGTTACTAAGGATACACAGTAATCTGTCTGCTGGTTAAGGTAAAACCGAGTTTCTATTGTTACTTGGAGGAGGGCCGAAGCTCTAGAAGGGAGGCCAATAGGCATCAGGTCATGAACAGACAGGGCCACAGATGAATGATTTCTAGGCGACAGGCTGAGAAAGGCCTCAGTTCGAGCTGCAGAGGGCGGAAAGGCCTCAGGGGCGACCTCAGGAGGGTTGAAAGGCCTCAGGGGCAACCTCAGGAGGTCCAAAAGGCCTCAGGGGCGACCTCAGGAGGTCCAAAAGGCCTCAGTAGACTGTGAACAAGGATGAGCTGCCTCACGATTATTGAGAGGCCAGCAAGGCACAAAAGGGGGCTATTGACAGTGAAAGAAGGCTTGAAGGATTTGTATACTATGAGTTCCTAGAAGAGCAACCATTAAAAGAGAAGTTCTAGTTTAAGTTTTGTAGCCCTATTGCAGGGCAAAAAATCTCAGACCAACAAGAGAGAACAAGTTAAAGATAAAAATAATTAAACTTTGAATTAATCAGAAGGAGTTGCAGCTCACAGGTGTGTACATCACCTGGAGACTGCACTCATACAAAGGAGGAGACACACGCTCACAATCACACTCACTGCATTACATGGATGAAGATTACATATTAAATACTTGACTGAAAAATAGGTGGCTGAAAACAACCTCCTAAACTCTAGTTACAACCACATAACCATTTCTCCATTATTTCTAACTCCCCCCTTTAATGGAGAAAGGGTTATTTTGCACACCTAGCATCCCTCTAAATAACTCAAAATTTATTCGCCCTAGAGGCTTAGTAAAAATGTCGGCTACATTATCACAAGTATTACAATAATCCACACAAATTTCCTTAGACTGTATCTTTTCTCGTACAAAGTGAAACTGAGTATCAATGTGTTTAGTATTCTTATGGAAAACTGGATTGTATGCAAGTTTTATTGTGCTTTGGTTGTCAGTTTTGATGCTGGTTGCTTCATTTTGTCCTTCGCCTGTATCACTGAGCAATCTCCTCAACCAAATGGCTTCGCATGTTGCTGCACACAACGCCTGGTACTCTGCTTCACATGATGATAATGCTACAATACTTTGCTTTTTGCTACTCCACGAAATAACCCCGGATCCAATACTAAATGCATATCCTATGATGGATCTACGATCATCCATGTTGCCTTCCCAATCTGAATCTGAATAACCTGCTAAAGTAACATCAGAAATGTCAGTGTATAAAAGACCATAATTACAAGTACCACTGAGGTACCTCAACACACATTTTGCTGCATTCCAGTGGTTGTCAAGTGGTCTGGACATAAACTGGCTCAGCACACTAATAGAGTATGCCCGATCAGGCCTAGTTGTCATGAGATAGATCAGACTTCCGACTAGCTGTCTATACAAAGTAGCATCCACCTGTTTTGTGTCATCGTCACTGCTTAACTTAAGATTTTGCTGCAATGGTGTTGCTTCTGTTTTACACTATTCCATTCTGAATCTTTCCAACAGGGTTCTGGCATACTTTCCTTGGGTTAGAAAAGTTTGACCAGAGTCTTTCCACACCTCCAAACCTAGGCAATAACGAAGATATCCAAGGTCTTTCGTTTCAAATACTTGTGACATTTGCTGCTTGATTTCTTTGATCAAATTATCTGCATTTCCTGTTATTATCATGTCATCCAAATACAAAGAAATCAAAATGATTTGCCTCTGTTTATTTATCTTGGTATACAGGTTTGGATCGTTGAGGCTCCTATGAAAACCATGCTCAATAAAAAATGAATCAATTTTGTCATACCATGACCTGGGTGCTTGTTTCAAACCATAAAG